>QNGE01000878.1:86614-124091 GCA_008508345.1 Paragonimus westermani
TGATGATGATGATGATGATGATGATGATGATGTACATGGTTTGCTATGTTTTCTTCATGTTCGTGACAGTTGAGCATCAGTGATAACCACTGATATATCGCCGTCCATAATGTTGATGATGACATGACCGCAAACTGACAATGTGCCAAGTCGTTGACAGCAGCACAAAAGATGCAAAGATGATGCTTTTTTATGCCAACCGCTTTAATAGTTGGCAAACACTGCCATTTTCTACTTTGAATTACATCAGCTTTCACCCAAAGTGCGATAAAATTAGTGCTATGAGTTCACCTTTTCTAAAATACTGACTACCGCCGACAAAAATGAGAAGTTCAGCTGAAGCATTTCATACGTGAGCAATTACCTACAGAACGAATATGTTTTTCGCTCGCCAGCCCTGTTGTCATCTCTAAATTTATCTGTTTCTGGGTGAGGTGATGTCGGTGAAGCCACGATGCCTATTGGCTTACTCATTTATGAGCGTTTACTAGGATGTCTCGTGAATGTTAACCAGTACAGTACAGATATAGTCCCAACAGATCGGACACAATGGATTCAATGACCACCTTCAAAATGCTCTTCATACGTTCACTGCAGAAAGTGAGTTACAACTAAAGTCATATCAGCACGCTGACTAGACCCTGTTTTAACTATGAACACCGAACGATAGAGCAAATGCGATTTCTTAATGGATCGCTACTCTTTAAAAGATGGGAAGAGCGCTTAATGGTAATTAAACCGGTCGAGGTAATTCCGAAATTACAACGAAGGTAAAGTTACTTCGTCAGAACATTTTCAAAACGGACAAGCATTCATGACTGATTCTGGGATTCAGATGACGTTTTCGCATTTATTTAAAGTATCACGTAAGCTCTAGAAAAATACGTTATCGATCAACCACATCTTGCAGCCTGTTGCGTCATTAATACAGTCCTTATGCAACAGCGGTTGATCGGACGCCCATGTAACCACTAACATCTAGGTGGCATCCGGCTACAACACAATAAACGAATCGATGTCAAAACACTTAGTAATTGCTGTTAAGACACGGGTTACATTATTGTCAGGCCTCTCGTATTTCTACAGCTCAAACAATTCTAAAGCTTGACACAACTTTCGGTAGGAGTTGGGCATTTCACTTAAACATAGAGCCCACTGGAATAAAGTACAGAGCGATCAAGAGGAACGTAAAGCAGTCACTAGCAAGCTGAAAGTCGTAAATCGTTGTCCTCTCCTATGCTGGAATTCCCGTGACCTATGTGGCCTCTAGTTGGTTAGATCGGTGGATGTGCTGATAAGTCAGGTTCAGCGACAAAAGTGCTGTCATTGTTTAACTGTGTTGTCCGTGACGCAAGTGTACTCAGTGAAATTGGGTGGCTAGCGACACAAAGAAGCTATCTGACTGACATCGTCTTAGTCTCATTTACAACTCGGAGGTTTGTTTTCAACTGGATGATGATTCCATGTGTTTATTCATCATACCATTACAATAAACAGGTTCCATTCCTCCCCTCCTTAATATCTCCACGCCAGGACTTGCTTTTATCATGAATACATGATAGTTTAGTCTAGCTGGGAGACATTATTGTTAGACTGCCCATGCTGGTGGTGATAGTGTGAAGTTCTGGACAAAAACGACACAAGAATACCTTGAACCGATGTACATTCGACTGGATGGATAAAAATGCGTGGACTGTTATATTTGGTCTGAGGAAAAAGCTGAAAGACAACAGTAGGAGGAGAATAATATTTCGTGGAAATTCCACCTGAATAGTTGCTATTTTAATGTGCTCCAAAGTCACTGGTGGTTCTACTGTTTGCAAATTATGATGGAAATTGTTCTTTATCAACTACTTTTACATTCAAGACGTTCATGTACAAAAAATTAAATGTCATACATCTTTACACATATTCATTTGCACGAGGTTCTGCCTGACGAGCATAGTTCACACATTGCAACGTTCGTTGGGAGTTGCTCTAATAAGTAACGAAATTAGACCTGAGTACTACCTCAAATAGGCTCAATAGTCGGCTGTATTTCTGCTTTCAGTTTACTAAAGCGATGTACTATAGTTGCTTAAGGGAAGATTTGTGTAATTTACTGGCCTATCTGAAAGCAAACTGTAATGAAGCTGTAGTTGATCCCATATGACTGTTACGCTGTTTAATCTTAGGACTGACTATGTTAATCTTAAATCTCCAAATATGTCTTTATGGCGTCGGGAGGATTGTTCCTTTCAGGGACGTTACTGACACAGAGAAGCTTCGCCTAGAACAGCAATTTTCCTACTCTGGGCACTACTACCAATTTTTTTGTAGTTCAGATCCGTTAAACGTCGGTTTACACGTGGTATAACCAGGATATTACAGAAAGAACGGAAAGCCTGTTAGGACCCACGGGGTTAACTGCTCATCTGTGTGATACAGACACAACCGATACGCCTATTACATTTTAGCACTTACGAATTTTACCTGCGACGTAATCGATTCATTCTGCCAAACGAATGGGTTAGATCTGCACAAGCAGTTTATATTAAAACGTGAACCCAGTGTTTGCCTACCGTCCCAGGAAGCCGGGATTTGCAAAGTAGCGAGTGGATCGATTCAAACTCCTATTCATGTGTCACATTTATAGACTAGCAAAGCTTTCATTTTGACAGTTTAACTTCACAGTCACACAAAACAGCATTGACGCGTACACTGTTTGACCGGGCGTATTTATACAGCCGATGATTTGGAGAAGAGACTGTGATAGTTAGAACAGGATTTTCTGGATTTTGCTCCCTCGACAGGAAACTTGAGGGGGTTTTATGAAGCGGATATGCAATTATCTTGTCCTCAAACAATAGGACAACGATTGTCAAGAACCACAGCTCAAGTTGATTAAAAGTTTGTCCGAAGGTCAATTGCTCTAACCGTCAAAAAAGATAGGGCAAATCAAAATTCACTCTGGATTAGGGAAAAGCCATTCTACAGGACTCGTGATCGTGGTGTTTTTTGGGTCGATGCAGTGGAGACTTTGTTTCAAACAGACTGTCATCTTATTATCAGTTAGTCGTATGGAATGAAAACAGGTAAGCCAAACATTTTGAGAAACAGTTTCACTGGCCTTAACCAGTCCACACAGGCGATCAGACCCGAATGATCAGGTGTCGCGTTCAAAACTGTCTATCGTCAGAACCGGAAGTACCCCTTGAACATGAGTAGTCGAAGCGTAAAAAGGCTAATAGACTAAACTTTCTGCCTCATTCTCTTTCAAATGATTGGTGATACAGATTAACATCCGAACTGACAAAACCCCTTCGGACAGTTTGAAGAATTGAAGAGGTACAGCGTACTGGCCTCTAGTCAAGAGTAATTCCTGTTTCAAAAAAGGTACTCAGATTTTTGTTGAAAATCAAAGAAGCATCGGTCTGGTGTCCGCTGCGTATCAACTACTCACTGGCCTTATTTTACGTCGGGTCACTAGATCCAAGGAAATTCGGATAAATAGAGAAGAATTCGGATTCTATCTGGTCGAGGATGTATTATCCGTGGTGTAACGCTGAGACGAGCTTTGATCTATCGGTACTCACGATGGCAGTATTGTTAGACACGAAGGTTGCCCTCGACTTCATTCCTTCACAAACCGGCTCCAGAAAACTACGTAGATTTCGTAAGATCCCTGCAAACTCACTCTGGAAGCAGGATAAGTGTTCGTGAATACCGGATTTGGACCTTAATCGCCATTAGTGGTGATCGATGGAAGTACCCGAAATCTTTTCTCGGTTCAGCCTTGTCACATGGACAATCTGAAAGGTGTGCTCGAGAAATCCAGTGAGCTGGATGTTCAATTTCGTCATGATACTAAGTCAAACATTGTGGGCTGAGCAGTTGATGCCGTACTACTCAGTCCGTCGGATCAAGACATACGAACGGTACTGAACAAAATGGATGTTTGGGCTGGTTTGCCTGAGGTGTTCTGCGCACTTTCAAAAGATGAGACATTGAATCAAACCTGGGGGAATTTGTATTTTCACGCTATCCATTGCAGGTGACTTGCTTGAAGTTGTGGACAGATTCACATGCTTGGGTAGCCCGATCTCGTCAGCTACAAAAGATTGTTGATGAGATGCCGAAGAGATTAGCAAAATGCGTGTTGCCTTTCACAATGTACGTCAACTGTGGCATGAAAGTAACGCCCGATTGTCGGTGGAGAGAAAGGTGTACAATGATGTCGTGTGTTCCGTTTTACTTCCTGGTTCGGGGAAGTTGTCCGTTCGCATAAAAGATTTCAACAGACATATTGTGTTTGATCATCGTTGTCCCCACTAATCAACCTACATCAAATAGGGTGATCGGGTTAGCAATGCGGCAGTTCGTCTGTACGTAGTTTGGAGTGTTCGTGGTGCTCGATTAGCTAATCAGTTATCCATTTTGTGCAGTCTGAACATGTTTGATCATGCACTGCGCACGTCAGTTGAGCGCCCTCCTTACCAATTTCTGTTTGTCGAGACCAGCAACAGTGAGGTGAAAACGGAGGATCGAAATAGGAGAACCGTGACTAGTTTCCTTGATATAGTTTTCGGGTGTCGCATGTGGTCTTCGTGACCCAGAGAGACACGAAAAAGATATTGTTAGATTTTGACATCCCATCTCCATTACTCAGCCGCTTTGTTGAAACTATCAGTTCAACCACTTAAAAATGATGCTACTGATACACAAGTTAATGGATTTGATGTGTGTACTTTGTTACGTAACTCTGGCGATCATAGTGAATTTACCAATGAAACACTGAAAGCTAACTTAGTAGTCACAAACGTTAACTTGGACTCTCTTGTTCGGTAGGGTGAACCGTAACAATCCATCTGTTCGATTTTATATCACCTAAGTCCCATTTAAATGTTTGAGTTGACTATCTCGAATAAGAGTACGATAAGGTTAAACATATTTCCTCTTTGTTCTAATGGACTAGACAATGGGGACCCAGTATTTTAGTGTCCCTGTGATACCTGAAATCGCTGATTAGATAAGTTGCCTGAGTTGGTATGGCAACGCAGATAATTGTGTGGTTGCATCTGTGGCAGTTTTAGCTCTCCTACTTAGTGGTATTTTGTTTATTTCTATCTCTTTTATCAGTATTTTTCTTTTGGTCTATTTCACGTCATTATTGTGTTCAGCGTCGGCTTGAGTTAATGTTAAAAATGACAGAAAAAATAGGTTGTGCATTCATCAAAAGATATGGAGTTAGCTGGTAAGCGGTTTTAGTCAGAATCGGTGATTGTGCAAGACCAACTGAATCTTGAGATTAACATACAAACAGGCTTGACTCTGTGAATCTTCAGACTATGACTGTTGTCTTAGCCTACGACAGGGCCTTCTTGTTAAGGTAAGTCAGGAGCCACATACATACACAGTATGAGGACGGTCTAAGTGAACATGTGCATGCGGCATAATTAAAAAACACTCCACATAGAGATGGGACGTCAGTAATAAAGGTTAAATGCTGTGGGTAAAGCAGGAAACAGTAGACAAAGGAAGCAAAGGAACATGAAAGTGGAATTTACAGACTGACGTTTATCACTTCAGTGTATCAACCTCACGCCAATTTATATACTCTGGCCACTTCGTATCCCTTTATAACGTCGTCAAATTTTATCTAATTCATTATCTTATTGGTTGGTCGCTTGATTATAATATGATGCGGCTGCAATTTTCCCTGCGTTATTCTTGCTTTTAACCTGAGTACTTTTCACCCCATATATCTGAATTATCAATCGCTAAAGATGATCAGTTTGACCCTCCATTCAGTCCTCTACTTGGCAAGTTCAAACAGACGAAACCGAGCATCCAGGGTCACATTGAGTGTGAGCATCACGAAAAATTGCAATCACTCAGTTAATATTGTTTGTTATGATAACTCTGCTGTCTGTACCAGTAGACCACCACAACCGTAGAATAAACATTTTTCTGAGATCTAGCACAACAACCGGTGATGAGGTCTACGGTTGTTGTGGTTAATACCCCTACATATTTCCTTTAGAGGGCCAAGAATTTTCCAATCCCGAATCCAGAGGAATCCAAGGAAGGGACTTGACTGGACAGATTCATTAATAAGATGCCGACCAGCGATTCGCAGAAGGCTACATCCAAACTGGCATGTCAGTGCATCGGCCAATCTGAATGTCAAGCTGACGTAGTGTAGGGAAGACGAGCGGGCGAACTCTACTTCACACACGACTACTATATCCAGTAGTGAGGCAAGAGCATGAGGTTGGACATCGAAATAGCCACGGCAAAAATACAAACGTTGAATTGCACCATGAAACGAAATGGTTTTCGGTACATAAAAGAACTAAACACTGATGTCCGTAGCAACCGTGACGTTCTGAGACCAGTGTGGTACGCAAATGAGTCTTTTTGTTTGTATTCATGTTGAAGCGCACAATCCGTGTAATGGTTTTCCCAAAAGACAACCCTCACGCCACCCACGTTCTTGGCTCACACTTGCAGCGTCGAAATTTTTCATAATAAGTTGTTTAAGTGCATCACGCTTATAAACAAACAAACTACAAGCAGAGCCGCGCCAATCAATAGGAAAGTTGAGGCGTCCATACCAATTGTAGTTCTTTATTTTACTGATGTAGCTTGTCTATAAAACAACCGATAGAAAGTCAGTGAAACTAAGATTTACTTGACGTCACAATTCCTGCTTTTTTTCGTTCTAGGGAAATAGAAAGTCTTTAGCTGGGATTACTTGAGAAACGTCATCCACTGAACTACTGGATCTACTCCAGCCATCCAATCCCATCTCGGTTCTAGATGAGACAGACACACTCGGGCTTCCGAGTAGCCATTTAGGCAGTGAGGATCTACATTTATTTGACATCTATTCATCACATCACAAAACTGTTAGAAGGCGCACCTATTACTGTTAACAATACAACACCAGTTGACTGTCACAGATATGACCTGAACAAGTTAGTCTTTCTTTCCGTTTTCAATTCTTGTAGCGCGTATCAAATTCACAAACGTGACAGACGGGATGTGAAAAACTTATGACTGTACCAGACACATCATAAATCGTCGTTGGCCTTTAGTTGTGATCACCAGGGTTCACCAGTGATAATCATTTATTAACCGACATAATATGATCGATACTGTCTTACTTTTCGAACACGGCGGACAAAAATACTGGGCACAGATTGAAACTGGAAAAATTCGGATGGTGAAATTTTCATTTTGCTTCTAAAATAAAGGAGCTCGTGATATTATATACCAAGATATTGTTGGACACATTGTTTCTGAATTGTTCGGCTTTAGTGGCTCTCAGATCAGGGCTAATAAGGAATGAGACGGAAGGCGAAAACACTCACGTTCAATGGTTGTGTGTGCAACATATCGATGATCGGAAGAGTTAGCTGATTGGGAACTTCAGACAATATACCATTGTGACGAAAGCGAATGACACTTGATTCAGGCGATACACATTTTTGGACAAGACCTGTAAAGATGGAAAATAAATGATAGACTTATTTAGAGGAAGAGCATGCAAGCCATCGGAAAATTGACAAACGGTCAATGAACCAGTGGCCATGGGATCCTTTAGTAACGTAGCCTCATTTAGTGGTACATGTACCTACACGAAGTTTGCTGCTAATCGAGTGGTGACTTCTGCCACGATCAAACTCGTGACTTCTGCCACAATCAAACTCGTGACAAGTAAATGTGATTCTGACTTAGGATGAACAGAAAGCGACCTAGCCACGCAATATGACGACTCCCAGCGTTCTGGTGAACAAGCTAGGTAGGTATTACCTGCCTAGTTGGAGTCCGCGTGATCATTCAAATAGCTGGTTAGAAACGCATCCGGAGTAGCAAATTGCTACAATCATTGGCGTGTCTATTGTAACGGCAAATTTAGTTTATCTGTCCAGGCTTCCTTGGATAATTTTTATTATTTTAAACACTTGTTTTCGTCCAGATTCTTGGTGTTAATTATGTGATGAGCGGTGGTGTGAGTCAATGTACCTTCCATTTCTGTCATAAAGATTAAAGAATATCCCCATCATTTGAGGGCGTTGTGTAGTTAAAATCTACTCAGTTCACCCCTAATCTAAACCCCGACACAACAGACGACTTAGCAATGGATCAGTTTAAACATTTAGTTAAGAGGCCACATCAGGGTTGAACAAATAGCTTCCATGTTGCACCTACCGTTATTCGTTGAATTCTTTGTTCTTTATTTCATCGCCCTGCCTACAGCTTGTGATTTTGCACATGCCAATGACAGGCTGATTTTCTCAATACTGATGCACATCTGGAAATGTGAGTTCTTGTATCACGAATAACAACTGCTTACTACCATCGGTCTGAGCTCTTTCTCTCACTAATTGCTTGGGAGGTTCCAATTCGAGTACGATTTATAAGGATATTCCAAGTCCTCAATTTTGAGTGTAACATGATTTAATTTCTTGAGAGGTTATTGTTTGTCTTGTGACAATTACTCCCGATTCAAATCATGGTGACGCTGGCGTACGCTCTTTATTTTCTACTGAGAGGTTAGCTGTTTGCACAGTCAAAATGATCATTAAAAATCTGATTGATGAGGTCGTAATGAAAGTTTGTCATGCATTACAGACGATCATGTTACCCTAGTCATATTGCTGATTTGATCTAACTGAACACGACGCAGATAGCCTAACTGCCAAGCAAGTGTTTCACAAAGCGGTCTGTCACAAACGGTAGACTGGGTTTCTGTTGATTCCACAGATGTTGTAAACGAATGTTTACTGAACTCTATCTCGAGCGGTATGTGATAGCCGCGAGCTGGAGTGCAAACGTATTTGGAGTTAGCTCAAGGATCGTGTGGATTATTGGGTCGACTAAACTAAAGAGATGCGAAAAATGCAACCTTAACGACGAAGTCAAATGTTGATTTTCTGATAGGTAATAGCACTGAAAGACCATAAGGTGCTAGTTAGAGAATCATATAAGAGAGGACTATTCAAGTTTTCCACTGTGGCCGTAAGTGTACAAATAATTAGTTCATTGCATCGTACTGCGTAGTACCGTCACTCCTATTCCAGCCAACAAGCCTAGCATGTTAGAATCTAAACACCGCCTTTCTTTCGGCTATCCAGTATGCATTCATATGTTGCTTATTTCGTAAAAAAAACTTCTGTGAAATGTCCTGATTTGCAAAGATCATCGTAGGTCCGCAGGGGGGCAGGCTGGCACATTTAGACGTAAGCATATCGATCAAAGTGTGTTTGCCTTGTGTCATCTCTTAGTCAATGGATAACGGTATATAATCAGCACCTGAAGTTTCCTAGGACCTTGGCTGGAATCTAGTATGCTGATAGCATTTTCTATCCACTTCTGCAGATAACATTCAGACAAGTAAGATATCCGCACCAAATGTAGTACGAATGAATGTAGTACGAATGAAGGAGGAAGGCCACCCGAGGTGGTTGAAACGTAGAGTATTACAACTTGCTCGAAACGTTGTGTTATTCCCAGTCTGTTTATCAATAACAGACAACTTTGAGACTGTCAACTGACATGACCAGTTAATATATTATTTATGTTATATACATCATGTATTTTGCAACGTTAAAGCGTAGAGCGGTCTGTTTACCCTGATTTTGACTTTACTGTTACAACTAGATCGACCGTTGATTATTTCGCCTATTAACCTAGTGTATACTCAGGTGGCTGTAAATGCGCCAACGGGGTGACCATCACAATTCCAAAAGCACGCTGTGTTTATATAGACCTTCTTCATGTGTGACCTAGTAAATACGCCCCAGTGCTCATTAAAAGGGATTAACACGGTCATTAACACTGTCATACTAACTGGAGGAAAAGAATAAGTTCAGAGAATGAATCTTTATGGGTCCTAATTCTCTATAATAATCATCACAATGGCCATGAGCCTGATCAAAAGGTACTGTGGCACGGGCTGTCGCTCACCTCAACAATGATGTGGAATATCTTGGAAAAAACGCTACTAAGACGGTCGGAAATTTATAAAAAGACACGAAGCGGAAGAACTAGAAATGAAATGGATCCAGGCATGTCATTGACTGCCGCACACCGCCATCTCGGATAGCGTCTCTAACCAGCGATTTGAGTGATCACCAGAACCTCAGCCATACAGGCGACACCTACACACTTTGCTTAATCGAGCATTCGGGGTCTTCATATTTCATGATCATGTTGTTGCTTGACCAGCATGTATTTCAACCCAGCTGTTTGTGATCTCAATATATAGCACCCGGAACGACAAATGATCAGTTGCCATACGGAGTTCTTGACCCAACTACCGTAGACTGTGCAACATGAGTAACTGACCAATTGATCATGTGTTCCGAGCATTTCGGAGTACGCCCCGTTGAACGACCGTGCTACTTCTTGCGATTAGTCGAGTTAAGTGGATTAATTGGCGGAGATATCAATGGTCAAACAAGCAAGTCTGTTGATATCCTCAACAGACTTTTAATAAAGCCTTTACATGTAAACTCAAATATTTAACACCAAGGAACGTACCCCTTGCAGACAAGCAACCAGGCAGTAGGTGAGTACAAAGTAATAATCGTGAGATGGTCTCCTTGTGGCTTTTATTGACCCGTTTTATTAGTTGCAGCAGTTCCAAAGATAAATCAACCATGCAAGTGCAACAATCACAGCGGTCAGCCGTTAGGCAACAGCCTCTCCTAACTTCTCCATTTCATCACACTTGATGAAGTGGATAGGCGGAAGTTAGCCTACTGATGGTTGTTTCTCTCGGATAGACTGCTTGGACAGTAAGATGTGCCGGTTTGATGAGTGGAGGATTACATTTGGATATGTACCGAGATACACGTTTCAAAAGTTTACATAGTCCCGCCAGTGTACTTAATCCCACAGAGGCAAAAGGTTTTCTGCGTACAACATCTGAAATTTATAACATATCACCATTATTTCAAATGCTTTTGACATAAAGTATGCTCAACTCGGAGATAGATCGGAGGGTGAGAACAACGAACACATACCCGGGTAAAATATCCCATCTGAATCGTTGAACGCAATCACACGCTGATAACACTGTCGCCGGAGAATTCGAACCATCTGTGCATCAGTAGGTCCTGGTGGAGGTGGTAATACAGGAAGTATCAGATCTTTAGGAATACGTTTTGACTTATGTGTGCTTTCGCTTCCCTTAATGGGTGACACAGGTCCGAGAGGTTTTGTCTCAGTACCTTTCGACTGCACATCTTTGTACAGAAAAGGTTGCAATAGTTGTGAAAGAGATGTTGTTTTTACCACAGCCCTGTGCTTATATAGATATGCGGGTGGAGACGAAGTCCTGCCACTTGCACGATATGTGATACGTTTTCCAGCTGTCAACTCGGCGGATTTTGTACGACGATGGTCAGTCGAATTATCCCCGAAAGTCAAGTGATCCTTCTCAAGGAGTTGACAATGGCCTGCGCAGTCATCATCAGGGAATCGTTCTGGAATTTTTTCGTCTGGAGAGAACTGCCAACCATCATTAATGTTTGGCATGCTCAAACGAAGCAACACGTAACGCCGGTGTCGTCGCTTCCTTAATACGGCTTTACAGCACGGCACTCCATCAGGCGTCCTTGGTTGTCTTTGATAGGTACCAGGCCTGAATTTTTCACAACGACAACAAGTGTGTCGTTTCAAATAAAGTCGTGACAGCATGCCGCTGGGAAGCCACGGAGATTTTGTTCGCTGAGGTGGAATATAACGTGTGTCCCAAGCCCAAACTCCCCCGGCTGTCGGTGTTTTATGTTGAGTGGGTAAACCAAGTTCACAGGAATCTGAGCCTAGGTCACGATGACTTAAATCCGGTGAGAGAGTGAATGATTTTGCATTGTAAATTTCAGTGATTGTCGGATCTGGCGATCTGACGGATGCAGGTGATAATGTTCGGGCACGGTTTTTGCTCATGTAACGACAATGCAAACAAGCACAAGGCTGATCTAATCGATGAGAAGGGGAAGATTTGATCGACGGAATCAGAAAACCGGTTGGGGATAAGCAGAGTGGTTCATCTGCAGAGAAGTGGTCTGCATCCGTTTGCGCACTATTATTTGTTTCGGATGCAAATATTGAACAGCTGCAACCAGGCAAAAATCCGTATATAGTCGCAGAGAAAGTTCGTTGCGACAACCCAAGGCATAATCGGCAATTTGGTTGGGTCATGTACGGAAGACTGCAAATTATATTGGAGTAGAGAAGAAAGTAAATTCCAGTCCAGTGAATGACCATTTTGACCTGCATGCATTCAAGAAAATAGGGCCAAGTGTGGAACTAAAAAGAAAAGTATGAGCAATTGTCAGTTCAATTTTTAAAAATATGTAGTTCAATAATTTTTCAAAAGATAATCCAATCTATCAACGTTGCATCTATTCATTCCTACTCACGGCATCAGGAAAACGAGTGACCACATAAATGGCGTTTATCATTGGAGAGGATTATGCGTGTGAACATCATTTCAGTAAATAAACAAATCGACTGGAGTAAACAGGATAGCTACGAGATCTTTGATGAATTTGACAAGGTAAATAAAATAATGTTCACTAACTAATCGTGTTGGACGGTTAAATATGACTATTCGGACGTTTCCACTGTGAGACGCAGTGACCAACATGGCAATGTCACACGGACGTGGTCAGAAGTTGAAACTTCTGTCGTGGTGTCGATGGACGTTAGTGATGAGCTTCAAAAACAGAGAAACTAGAGTTTAATGTTTCTGTTCGACGAGGGTGAGCTGAAAATGTGTATGTGAGTGATGTCCAATACATGTTAGTCAGATAACCAATCCCCCAAAATTAAATATGTATGCGTCGTAATGAGGTTGTTGGCAAAGAAAACAAACAAATCGTTTCATATCGTCTGAAGTGCGGAGATCGGTAATCCAAGTTTGAAGTCTCACAGTGAAATAACACACGTGCCATTAACCATCAAAAATCATCCTACCGCCATTGGTTTTTGATAAATGATTCGTATCAGGTTTACCCTCATGCGTTTGATTATACCCTTACTAACTGTTGTTAGTTGGATAAACTCAACCAGTCACATAATGCTTTCTCTCTCTCTTACCACATCAACGACGTTCACTTAAGAACAATCACGCAGTGTACAGTGACTGTCAATCTCGGCACATCTGCTAACTATTTTAGGTTAATGATAACCATCACATGATGATACTAGTGCACACGTGCACTAGCTGGACCAAACCGATGGAAATCACCACGTCTGTGAGTTTGACACAGAGTCAAGTAAATTAGTTTTCTCCGGTTCATCAGTAGTGCATATCCTTGCCACGACCGGGATTTGAACTCCGGCCATTCCAATTATGAAGCAACCGTGTTAACCGCTGCGCCATTCACCTCACANAGATTTGATAATTCGGTCGTGCCTAATGTGAGGCCAGTGGCGACGTGGTTAACACGGTTGCCTCATGATTTCTCCAGTTCGTCGACTTTTCATCACACACCAATGGGAATTCGAGTTGGATGTTATGCACAGAGACTTTAAAACGTAACTTGTCGATATGAGAGGCAGTGACAAAAAATCGACACAGACAATTTGCCGATATCAGATTTTTACGGCTTTCCTCTTATATAAGGATTGATCATGTGAGGGATAACGTTAATGTCCAGTAGTTCGGATACGTACAAGCGGCATTTATGGGAAGTGCAATATATAAATGTATCAAGTTAAGAACATTAAAATTAGTTTATTGCGCCTTATTATCGTTAGTTTCACTTATATGCTAAAACAAGTATTCATCAAAAAAATTCACAAAAACATTTAGTTGAAAAGAAGGAAGGAAACGGTCAACAATAAATACAACAGCCGCTAAACCTGTGTATATCTTACTGGCAAGTGAGGATAAGTGTACCACGCTAATCATAAAACGCAAGTGTAAATGCGTAATAGGCAGTGCGGGTTTGGTACAGAGAAATAAAGTCATTTATCCAAGGGTTAGTCTCCCAGGCTGAGGTTCTTGAGTTTGATTGGTGTTTGATCTATTAGTCAAAGGGTACTAATCCTCTGCACCCTCTGCTCTCTATGTTTTTTGTTTTTAAATTACTGGTGAGCTGAATTTTGTGTGTAGACAAGCTTACCTATTGTACTTTTGAAATGTAGCTTGGGCTGCTGTTTAGAATGGCGGCTGCTTATCACCTGACAACTAAAAGAAATTTGATGTTACCCAGATTGTGAATCTTTATCATGCACCATACCTTCTAGGCAACAAGTTTGTGCTCCTTCTCGGTGAAACTAATAAGAACTATTTCTGTCCAGTAGTCAGGTAAAGTCATCAGCTTTCTCACGTCTACTGA
This sequence comes from Paragonimus westermani, assembly GCA_008508345.1. Lineage (NCBI taxonomy): Eukaryota > Metazoa > Platyhelminthes > Trematoda > Plagiorchiida > Troglotrematidae > Paragonimus > Paragonimus westermani. The sequence goes on from QNGE01000878.1 coordinate 100,957, forward strand.
AGGCCACATTTTGGTGGGACATATTTTCAAACTGTCCAAAACTTAATCAGGAACAATCGGGATAGTTGGGTACAAAACAACTATTGTGCGACCGATAAGTGAACATCGTTGGAATTGAGTGATTGTGGTAGTTAACTTGCTAATATTGTCGTTTATAGGCATACGTTAACGTGAGTGCACCAATTTAAGGTTGACGGTTCTAATAATTCCGTTCGTATGACGCTCTCACCCCTTTTATTTCTCATAACTGTGCATTATCAACTGGTTATGGACAAGACAACCTCTGACGGAAACATCGTTTGCATCAATCAGAAACTCAATGAGTGGATAGTGATCAACTGCATCGTGTGTGGCTGTTAGGTTTTAACAACCAATATATCTCTTCTCAGGCAACAATGAAACGTCGTTAAACCGATGCTAGACCGAAGGCCAAACATGCGTCCGTCCACTAGCCCAACATCCAGGGTTACGCTGTGCACAAACACACGAACACCAAAGCCAGTCACGTCGCTCGCCAGTTTACGAGCTGCACACGCTGACAAGTGAACAGCAGCGCCCAGGTAGAGTAGACGATTTCAGCCAAGCTCACTCGAGGGGTTGAGTAATCTCACATGCACTAGGTGATTTTGACGATTCATTATTCTGTGACGGGTGCAAACCCGCACAATCAATCTTACAACGTGCACCTGGCTATGCTGACGACGAAAAGGTGTTGCGTGACACGTTTCCAGCGACACAGAAAATGCTAGGCAAAATTTCGCGCCCTGTTAAGTATTTCACATTGCTCTTCGCAGCATCAAAGTGCGAAATACCTTTACAAGACTGCTATGGTTACACGGCTTTCATGATAGAGGTTCGTGGCCCGTTTGTGTGATTAAGAAGTTGCATCAGGGAATGAAACAGAACCTCATGTCTTCAAGACTGAGACGGCGCTCACCAATCTAGCACACCTCTGGCGACAGACAGGCATAGCTTCCAAACCTAATGGTTGTGCATATAAGGCGACCATGAAGACTGTGCTACTTTACGACTTCGAAAAGTGACCGGTAAGGTTCGAAGACGTGGACCGTCTTCAGACATCTGACCACCAATGTCTGCGTTCAGTCGAGTTTATCGTGCGGCATCAACCGATAAGCAACGAAGAGGTTAGAAAGTGGGAATTTAGTGATGATTGCCGAGCGAGTTTCTTTATTCGATTTCTGAAAAGGTATCGACTAAGACGGTTAGGCCATGCACTTAGGATGCTACTTAGTCATCTGTCGCACTAAAGACCATTTGCATGTGCCTCGGTCGACTGGCGTTAAGTGCGTGATAGGCAGTGCGGGTTTGGTACAGAGAAATAAAGTCATTTATCCAAGGGTTAGTCTCCCAGGCTGAGGTTCTTGAGTTTCGTAGAGTCGGTGGCTGAACAGTTTTAGTCAGAGAGTGGTTAAATAGGCTCATCAACAGAAAGACTATCACTGGTTGGCTGAGTAACTGCGCTTACTGAAACGAGACATTAAAAATTGTTAGAAAGCTGCCTCGCTGATAACGTCTCATTCTCAGTTACATCTGGTTGCTTGGTTTCGAGATTATGTTACTTTGATGTTGAACGCTTGCATATACGCACGTTTGTTTACTAGTTAGCTCCCTACTGTTTAATATTTTCTTGTCTAGGGTCGGTTTCTTTTCTTTATATTTGTATATGCGACATCAGAGAGAGCCACATACATGTTGTGTTCAATCACAATAATGCCACACTAAGTGGAGCATTGTGTGCACCACATAACAAGTAGGTGAACAAATGTCTAATGAATCATTGCGGTTTCTGAGAGTTATGCGTACCTTGCCCCCTCAGTAAATCACCTGCAAGCTCCTGGATAGTCGGTTTAGTGTGAAGTAAGGATAACGGGATTGCAGCAAAACTAAACAAAATATCGATAACATGGTTTATATTACCTGAAATATAGGGATGCGCAAAACTAATGACAATCAGTGCGTGTGTATGAATGTACTTTCAAAGCAGTCTGTATAATCCGTCGGATTGCTTAAGCATTGAAACATAGTACACTTGGAATATTCGAGTAAAAAAGAACAGGTTTCTAATAAAAACGCGTTAGTTTTCATAAACGAAGTACACTGAAAGACACGATTTCTAACGCTTCACAGGAAAGGTGAGGGGGTATTTTGTGAGTTTCTTACAGCATCCCACGGCTGATTTCCGAGTGCGAAAAGTCACGCATAGTCGGCAATGATCTAATATTTTCATAAGTGAGATCATGACTATTAATTTGTATAGCTCAACATAACAAATCGTCTTAGTGATTCATGTTACTAATCATTCATTTCAACGACTAGGTGGTTGTAAATTCTCGGAAAACGATGTGCAGCTTAACCTGACAACTGTATTTGTGCATGTTAAGTGAACGCGAACGTAACATTGCGTGCTGGATATGTTGTCCATACAGAGGCATCTGCCTGATCTTAAAATTCTTAGCACTCTTGGACAGTTGAACCCCCAGTGATTGTTAGCTCCTTGTAATTAGGGAATGATCGGAAGACCTGCTTAATCTTATTTTTATTGCAACCAGTAATACTCATTTCCTCTTTGATTTTATAATGTCCAGTTTGACCATTCCACAGCATCCTCCAATCTAACGTGCTGCGGATTCAAAGTGGCTAGCGCTCGCCGCTCCAGTGTGGTTCATTTATGGGTCACACACACTTTTCTGTGTAGATCAAAAACCTGATCTGTAAGCTTAGGAACGATAGTTTGTGACCGGAGTCTTTTGGGGCCGCAACCAGTATCACCTGTGCAGTTAAAATAGGTTTTGATATATTGCAAGTAATGGGAAAATGTGTTCCGTTTCATCATCGAACTTGCTATGGAGTGCAACAGTAACTGGTAATCTACGGACATGGTTTGTGGACCTTAGATTGGTGACAGGAATACAATATGACATAACAAACACTCTGAAAGAGAGTTAAGAAGGCTGCCGGTAGCTGGTGATCGTTTACAGAAGATCGGGTGCCAGGAGGTATTTCTGCTCTCCGTTGATACAATACTGTTGCGATTTCAGTGTTCACGTAATACATAAAAATTGGATGGCAACGATACTGCGCTCAGAAAACCAAGCATGACTGTAACTGAAGGCAATTTGAAGGCCAATGATAGAAGTCATCAGAAGCAGACAGTGGCCACCCTAATCAAAACCATAACCTGTTGACGTCAAAGTTGCATATTAGGTTTCATCTTTGTCTCATTCATGCCTTCACAGCTGGAAGACAAGCTGTTTAACGCATCCGCCTCACCGTCTGGGCATTAGTCTCACTGTTTCGGTCAGGGTCCGTTTCACTTTTTGTATCCCGTAGAATCATCCGAAATGACCAGACATGAGACTGTGGAAAACGTACACGTCTGCGGTTGTTTTCGCTCATTAACCTCTCTGAATCTTCGTACCCGAGTCTCTTGATTCGAACCAATACCACTGCTGAAACAGTTACTATCCGTCTGTTGACTCCCGCATTATGTGTCTAGAGGAAGGGTATGAAGACGATGAGGTTGCCACAGCCATATGATAACCAATTTGACCCGAATCAACAAATGTGTTGTTCCTGTTTTCATGGTTTGGTATCGGTATGATTCTGTAACCAATACGTTTATCAGTGCAAACCTCAGTAACTACGTGATATTCCTCAACCCAACCTAGTAATTTAAGCCTACCGTTTGCATCAAACAACACGTTTGGGACATTGCACGTGAATACATTCAAATACTTGAGATAATGCAATACGTATGGCGTATAATCATGACTTAGCCATAGGTGTGGTGCATACATTCACTCATTGTGAACAGAAAAAACTCCAAGCGAACTATGCCTGCCACGCTGTTATCTCATGAACCCATCCTTGTGTTGTGAATTAGACTGGGCTGAATGTAATGTTACAGAATTCCTATCGAGCCCAAGCAAGCTGCCATCCGTGAACAGTCTCAGAGATGGTTATCGCACGTCCAAAACTGATTCGACCATTGCTCAGGGATTGTCCAACGCTTTACATGCCAGCGTGGCTTGATGCAATCACCCGTTGGTTGACGCATCTCACCCAGGTATAAGTAATGCTAAGAACTCTTAGCCAAGCTAGTTGAAGTATGTCGTGGTTCATTCACATCCATCTGTACTGTTTGAAGTATTCGAGGTAACAACATTATCGTCAACAGCGACACCGCAGTGTGTTACGCTAGCGATTGACTGTCTCATTGTGTTAAGGAAAAACTTTCACTTTCTTCAGCTGTTACGCTTCCTTCCGCCCACAGGATGAAATCAGTCAGCCGATTTTTTGTGGTCGGCCTGTAAACGAGCAAGTATCCTCAGGGCCCCAGAAGGGTTTTTGCAAACGGTTGCTTCAGTGACCACCAGCGAAGTAGCAGACAGTTGTTTCGCCCTAGTTAGGTGTCAACACCACGTACGACTGATTTCAACCTATAAACGAAGAGAAGTGCAACAGCTAAGAAAAGTGACCTACGTACTTTCCTGCAAGCCAGGTGGCCGCACCCCTGTGGGCTAATGTACAACTGTTTGCATAACAATCTGCCGCTCAATCACGAGTCGCAGATTCGATTTTCCGGCTTGCATGGTTCTGATGGAATTCAACTTGGTCGAAACAGCTGTCCACTACTTTGCTGGTGTTCACTGGATCTTTCCTGCTAAACCTGCAGACCTCAGTAGCAACATAACTACACCTTGAAACCAATCAACCACATTAGAAGAGAGAACGCAACATCTACAAGACAGAGTTCTACACCCTCCAATTTGTCAGTCGTAAGCAACCCACAGACGGAAGTTTGTACCGCTGAAATTCAAGCAGGTCTCTTCGGAAAACGAAAGGTTCTCCAAACTTTCTACTTATTGTCTAGCACTATCTTATCCGAACTTCTGACTCCAAATCGTCAGTGATCCAGTGACGTACATTGCAAAGTAAGTCTTGATGATAGGTTACCCGGTCAATTCGTTCAATATGATTGTGTAACCGCGATTCGATCAACAAACTGATGTTAGTTAGAAAATATCGACTTAGTACACGTACGGAGAAAAAGTTAATGTGACTAATCTTAACAAAATTTGCATAAATAAGTAAAGTTTAGAACGATAAAAAATGTGGGTGTTTTATTTGTTGGTTCAGCTAGATAAAACCGAGAAGGAAATAGGCACTACGAAACTATACGTGTTCGGTCCGCTTACATGTTGTTATCGTACATGTTTTATAAAGTTGGTTGGGTGCACGTTTGTGAGTTGTATGATACAGTCAAAATAGCAATATTTTGCGACGGAGTGATCATATCTATTGTGCAGTCCACCCGAAGACTTTGTAAACGAGTCATATTTTCGAAAGATGCATGAGTTAGCACTGCAGCAGTATTAACTGAAGGTAGGCTTCAATCCGCCATTATTTGCTTAGCAGACATCATCGAGTTCACAAGGTCACCTAATGTACTTGATGCCTCAAGCTGATTCCACGGAGGACTACAACGTGACAAAATTTGGTTACGTTTTTTCGTTTGTTCTCCTTAAAACTAAGTTTTGTTCGTTTTGTCACGGTTGTATGACAAGTATGTATTACTGCCAACCATCAGAGTATTACTGTTGATGATGTGCCTTCCAAAAAAGGTATTATAAATGCGCTCATAATGGGGATAAGTCACGAAACAATTTTCATATGGAAATTTACTTTTGATATTTACGTCTCAAGTCTTGTCATACTACTTATAGATTACGGGCGGTGATTGTTTCGATGTATATCATGTTACCTGTTTGTAACGCCCACGATCGATATAAGAGTACCCTTATATCGATACCTTGCAGAATCATCCATTTTGATAACGGAGTGGTTAACACAAGTTAGTAGGTCAACGGCCGTCATAAATCCTATCTCACCAACGTTACTGTTCATTTGTACGAGGCGGTTTGCAAGTGCTCTCATTTAATCTTTTTACAGTTGACAAACAAGTGGCGCTCTACAACGGCACAATGAACGTACTTTCATTGTGACAATGTGAATGTGAAATCAAGGTAGTGAAAAGGTGGTGTTTATCAAACAGAGGTTCATACATAATTGGACGGCAACATACGAAGTTGCATTAAGCTCTTTTGTAAGTACTTTCGATACATCAGCCTTCGAGTCACCTTGTAATGAAAGATAAATATCAACATATTTCATTTTTGTTAAGATAACTTTATTTGAGATTCCACTCAGAGAAGTTTGCTGAACAAGTCACACTGGGTAGTTACCACATACAAAAAAGGTATTGCCTCGAACTTATTTCCACTTGAACCTGTTAACTTCCTAATGCAGCGGTGCTAAACTCAAAACAAACCTTCTGACTCTACTTGCGGTTTTGAGTTCAAGTGCCCAACTTTATTGAAAAATCCTCTTTGTAAACAAAGAGAGTGTCTACCCATAAAATTTGTTGATCACAAATGTACCACAAGTAATGAACTGGCCGAACTTTTAGGAATTCTCTAATCATCTTTGATTCGTATGGTCGCGCAAAGTGTACGAACCCAAACACACACAAAGAGGAAATAATACGGTTAAAGAAATGTGAGCGCCTAATCACGAACTGATGTAGTTGAATAGTGACATGGGTATAACTATAATGTCCTAGATATAGCGTGGAACGGCTCCCACCTCAACATGGAGGCAAGCAGTCAAGTGAGGAAGCGATTGTCGCGAATCACCTGACAAAAAAGAAGGAATTTCTCGAAGAAGCGGAAGGATGATCTAGTTGCAGGTATGCCAACCGATAACTGATCGATTTAGTAAAACACTTTTTGAGGATGGCTATAACGAATGTGGTAGGCTACGGGCAGCTGCGAACACCGTCAGTGCATACAGGAAATGTTACATCATGACAACTTCTCAACACACCTCCGCAATATGACCTCGAATATGTAAGGAACTATCTTCCCAGACATTTGCTTGTAGGCAGTCAAAGCACCCACAGCAAGTCCGTTCCAAGACATCAGTAAAAAAAGAGGCATTCGCTATTCGGCGACCTTGTCAACTCTCATTCGAACAAATTCTCCGCGCTGTCTATAACTTTTTAGAATGTAGCCTGTTGATGTGTTGGCGTGTACGGATTCCCGAACATACGTAATCTACCGAATCGTCTATGCCTTACCTTAAGAACAGATATTGCCAGCAATGGGTTCCACACCGTGCCTGGAGTTGAAACAGCTTCGAAACATTATGTGCTCACATATCACAGTATTACTTGACTCAGTAGATAGCTGGACTTCAGTTTGTGTTCTCAGATGGTCTACGCAGTTGGCCGCCCTACAGCATCCTCCATTCAATGGTAAGAAACATACATTCGAATACCACACTTCAACTTTCAACCCATAAATTGTCTATGATCTGTATTGCACATACAGTTTCAGATTGACCAATATTAAAATAGAACCACCGATTATGCTAGCTTTAACTAGTAGGTTGATAGAGGCTGAGACAGACTAAGGTCAATAGGGTTGTGTGCTGTTTTAGTTGACAGATGCACTACTTACGCAACGTGAGTAATATACTCGGTGGTTGCACAATGTAACGGCTTCAGATACCAGTAAGCAGATAGTTTTTCATTTGGCATGCAGATACACACACTGAAAAGACCACAAACGTTACTTTTAAAGTGACAGTAGTTCTCGAGTTTTCACTCGAAGAGCACATGATTTTAACGATTCGTTCAGCATGTACTGGAAGACGTCATCCCACTACCTCTTGCTAATGGGGTAGGTGTTACAGACCATTGATATCCGGTGAAATAACGCTAGCCACTACGCCCAGAAAATGTTCGAACGGATATTGGATATGCTTGATTCATACTCAATCGTATTCGCTATGGGGAACAACGGTTGTTTTACCGTCACACAGATGGCAGGCCAAGCTTACTAGTTCGGCGAGCATTTCGAGCTACAGATGGATGCATACGAAGTGAAAACAGCAAGGATTATTATCCACATTGTTGGTTTCTATTGCAGAGTTTTCTGACCTACTGGAAGTTTCAATGAAAAAAAGTTCTGTTTAACTCAATGAAAGACACATTGGACTAGCACAGGTTTCCATAGGTTAAAACTATGGTTTTCGTTAAAGGAAGTTTTGTGACAAAACATATGTAGCCTGAATATAAAGCTTTAAAGTCTAGCAAGCGTTGACTGTGTTGGAGCGCAACCAGTAGTTGGCAATAAATTTTGCAGTGAACAGGCAAAAGTTTCGGGCATTTATACCACAAATTGGTTTCTTTCATGTCACATGCAAGATTAGTTTGGCAAACTGTTCTCAGGCCACACAAGCCTTTATAGGACTAGCCGCGATATTTTCGGTTCGAATTCTTAACTATGCGGTCAATAGTAGTTGTCACGATATCTGCGGTGGACTACTCAAAAGACTTCGTCAAATGAGTCTGATACCAGGTAGTGTTTAAACCAGATTAGGTCGTGGATCGATATTTCAAAGTACGATGACTGCGTAATCCAAAGCATTTGCACAGTACATGTGGGAGAGGAGAATGTAAGAGTGTAAAATAAACGCCAGTTAATTTATATGTATGAGTTCCAGTGTGAAGGTTCGTGATGAATGCACTTTGCCCACACTAGCGCATTAGTCCGTTTGAAACTATCGAATTAAGTGGTCGAAATATTGCACTCAGCTTAGTTCGTTTGGTAACCTAAACCACCGATTTCCATGCCGTTCAATACTTAAGGTTGTTCCATAGTACCCACCAGTGCAAAGTAGAGCATCAGTGACTCAAAAATCTTGCTTCATAAGAATGAGGTATGAAATGCGAACTTTGCCAAACTGCTCGCCAGGAACAAAATTACCCCGTAGCTTAACCTCAAAGTATGGACATGCAGGTAGAACAAATTTGTTTTAATCCAGCTGAATTTTCAGCAGACCAGTTCCTTCCTCTCGAACTTCGATAAAGCCATCGCCTACTTGTGAAACAATTTCACCAATTGTGATAATCAGTCTTCGGTATAGATAGATTCACTCGGTAGTCCAACAAAATGAATTCTATTTCAGTCAGTGACATTGTAAGAGTATCCGCCAACATTACAATTTGGGTTGGGAATACAGAATCTTCATTTCTTTTTTGAAATAACAAATAATCACGTCATTGTTACCAAAAGATTGGTAATCGCCCTGCATATGGAAAGTGCTGTAATTGAAATGGTTATGCTTGCCACTTGAATAGGTTTCATAACTTAATTTAAAAATCTGCACTAGAGCTGACTTCTCTGAAAGCTTTTGTGTGATAAAGTGAAGTATCCTGTTGCACTTCTGTGATCAGGCAGGATAAATGCATAATATGTTATTTTCTGCGGCTTGACCTTTCACAATTTGTAGCTTTCAGCAAATCTACCATATAATCACAGTTGGAACACTATCCACGAGTAGGAACAACTGGTGTAATCCATTCGAGTCTAACAAATAACGTACGTAGATCAGGCTTATACAAACGAACAAGCTACCAATTCGGACACCTTTCAGTTCTGGGTCTCCAATCACCTATTTTCTATTGCTTCGAGCAACTGGCATCAATAAACGTTTACGCAGCTTACTTCCTTGGACTACGTTAATTCACACTCCCGCAATATTTGGAACACAAGAGTATTCTCTGTAGCATTGATTTCCATGTATTGGGTGTTGAACATTTCCCTCAATAACAGTGGAAGCAGTCGTCTTCGAGATGCTGTATACAAACCACAACAACCTGTATGATCTGCAAAAGTGAGTTAAAACTTCCACGACATAGGAAAACAGTGAGATGACAATTTCTAATTGACTGGATTTACAACAGGCACGTACAGTCAAACATCAGTAGTAGTGTTGTGATATAGTGACGTCACAATTTGATTCAATGGTTTAAGGTCTCGATGAAGGTGGTTAACCAGACTTTGGTTATAGCACTTCATAGTTAGTAGTATACTAAGAAGTAAAACACAATAAAACAAACCTCCGTAATAGTGGAACAAGACAGACCGGATAGTTAATCAAAAACACCAAGTACAAATTTATTTTGTTGAGCCCTTATTACTGAAGGGCAAAATGAATGAGTGGCACACAGATTACAGTAGCGTACAGGAATAAATGCGACCGAATGAGTGTTCATTAATGTATGTAGAATGTCAGCTCGTATGGGTCATCGAAGTGCGGATAAAATCGCCAATACTTACCGCGTACTGCCTAGCAGAATGTTAAGTCTACTGTAGAGTGGAGAATCCAACAAACGACGAATAATGTTAACCTCGTGCAACAACCGTTTGGTAGATTATCGAAAAGCCATCGTCATGCTTGAATCACAATCTCGTTATCAAATCAAGTGTCCCATCATGTTTCGAACAGCAAGGTGTTGGTAACAGAAGTGATGAAAGATTCGCAACTTGTCCACGAATAGCCGGATACATTCAATGCAACACGTCGATATGACCATCATTCTGTTTCTCGATAGTTCAAGCACAATTGCAACTGGTCCATCAAGGGATTATCAACATTTCCAAGAAGACGTGCTACAAACATCTTTTCGGACGTTTTCTGGGCAATTCAAATGAGCATCCTAGCTATGTGTGTGCGCTTCGGCGCCAGTGTCATTAGTGAAGATTACGTAACCATCATCGACTTGCTTAGGGGTCAATTCTAAGAAAGTGATGATATAATGACATCAGAAAATCCCATGAACCCCAGCAAAGGTAAACCTGCTAACAAGAAATTAGAAGAGAATAAAAAAGACAACACTGTCAACTCAACAGTGCGGCCAATCCAGGAAAAGTAAAGAAGAAAACGTACTAACAATAGTTATCATCAAACCACCAGCACAAACCACCTTAGCTACTGCAAAGAGAGCTACTCAGAAGAGGCCTTATAATCTCAATCAAAAGCAAATTAATCGTAGCAAATTACCTAGACAGAGTGGACCTTGAGCAATGAAACTAGAGACCCCGCCATCGAGAATACTAGGCGTAGGGACTTCTTTATCAGTTTGCTCGCACGTAACAAACTATAACATTTACGCATTAACACACTTTGTATTCCACCTCACGGTTTAGTTTGATTTTATGATTTCCACTCTTAGTACCACCTCACCAAGCATAGTCAATTAAAAGGAAACGACGAATGACCATTTTCAAAAATCCATTAGAGCCCAGTCCAACAGTATCAAAATGAAAATGACAACATATAGCTTGTCAACATCATTTAAACATTGGACAACTTCAGTGAAACGTGAAACAACACAACGGAACAAAAAGAAACATCCAATAAGCATAAGAGCCTACCTTGCTCAAACTTTCCTGAGAATGAGAAGACAAAAGATGTTTTTATGGAAAATAAGAAAACGGAATAGCAGTTAGAGTGGTTGAATCATTGAAGGCAGCTCTCATAGAGGAAAGTTCGAAATCTATACTGCACATTATGTGTTCAACAGCGTTATTTCTGTACACAGTTTCGTATCATATGTCCACACGCAACCCGTGTAGACCTCCGTCTAATCGGGTGGGAGTATTCTCTTATTTTCAGGGCCAACGATAGATAGTTCGCACCCTGAAATTCGGATAGAAAACAGTCAATAAATTCCAGGTATACATTTTCATCTTACTCTTTTGGCACCAATGTAACGCGTAAAGGGCCTCTGGATTGATCCATCTAAGCATACAACCGTCATCCTTATCATCATCGGATAACCTATCAGTATTCCAGTTCCAAAGTTGAAGAGATACCAGCCAAAGAGTGATCCTTTCTGCGATTTCAGATTGACTAAATATCGGATCACCTGGGAAACAACGGTTCAGCACGATGTATCCACTGGGGCTGATAGTTACGGCAATAATTGAAAATTACATTTTATACCGAGTGTCTATCTAAAAACCAAAATGCGTACAACAGAATCCGAAAACAGAATAATTGGCAGCAAGTATTAGTTACGCATACAAGCAAATATGACAAAGTATTAACGAAACTTAAACAATTTGGACAGAAAATAATGCTAATGTGTAAACACGTTTCCAACAACACGCTGTCTAATAAGTCATGGGTTATATAAGGTGAAACAAATCTTTTGGTTGGCCACCATCGGATTCCAGTTGCTACCCGTTCGTGATTCGCTTTTTACGGTGAACGTCTGTCTAAGGACCAACTGACAGCAAATCAGACGGCAGCCTTGTTAGCGCTTGTTACACAGTCAACCGGCTAACTAAACGTTATCCATAAGACGGTTTGTTTCTAATGTGGGTCGTCAAATATATGGTCCCAGTGGCTGAATCACACACTCAACTTAGGAGGAGGGAAAAAGGCAGTTTAGGCCGATATCAACGCATAGACGTGTTCATTCACTTACACTTCACCTCCGTAATATCGTGTAGTAACCTCTCTTTCCACGAGCAGCGTATTTGTCAAGGAGTGAGTGACAGAGAACAGCGAAGTATACTGTTCCTCGATGAGTCAGCAAGATTTAACGTGCTCGCTACTCCCAGCATGTGAGTCATGTAATGTCACCTTCTGTCGAAGAATTCCATTTTCCTGGTTTGATTGCACAGTAGTCTCTGAATAGATATGACTAGGGAAAATGCATGATCAGCTGCGTACTACAGCTGTATGGCTATATAACCATCACGACTATCATTCGTCCTAACTTGGGGATAGAAAAAGAATGTAGTGCGTTTAATAAAACTCTTGCCGAAAGTAATACACTCCCCACAGAGTTACTTACAAAACAAGTCACAGAGTGGTGAATGACAGCAGATGGCAATCGCCTGCGACAACAGTAAAATGTTTTTCGCTTAGCAGACTATCAGTTGACTTTTGAACTGTTCAGCCTCTCAAGTCTGTGTATATACGTACGTAGAATGTGTGGAGGAACATGGTTACTTCTCGCTTCAAAATATCTGGCTTCTATCCTGAGTAGAATTTGGCCGCGGCATCCACAAATGTTCGCTTGCTGTTTAAACATACGGCTGCGAAACGCTTTGCCATTGTATGCTTTAGCATGCCGTTGTCAATCCCTGACCCAGCAAACATCCACCTTCATGCATAATACTCGAAAATAATAATCTCTTTTCGAAAAAAATAAGACATTAATAGTACTCATTTGCTGGGGTCTTGCACAACAATATGTGCAAAAAACATCATTGATTCGCTCTAACCAGATAGTGTCGTGGATCGTGGAGCCACTTATTGAAGCAGTGACAAGAAATGATAAATAACAAGTGGTAATGCTCAAAGTCTCTATTGATTCCGACATTTCTTGTGCATACTAACCCGTTGACTATCACGTCACAGTGTGCGTGCTGCATCGGATTGAAAGCGACTGTCTGGTGTTCAGTACACGATCTGGGCCCACACTATTAAAGCGTTGGTGTCACATCTTGCCACAATATGAGAGACTCGTGGCTTTCTGACTGTTTCGCTAAGTAGTCACTCAAATTTTCAATCTCTGTGTTTCAATGACTTTTCACAACTGTTCACAAATTTCCCCCTTCTGTTTGGTATGGTCCTGAAACCCGCCACCTTAAAACTGATTAAACATCACATGGTATGAGAACATCAGCATCATCATATCTCCCAATTTCTGTCAACCTACCTCATCCAGCTCACGAGTCAAACAGATAAAATCTTCTTTTGGGAATGGCCAGTTAGCCGATTCGAACGTCCGTAGAATTTCTCCTCCATGCTGATACCAACAAATATGATTCCACCACTTCGAATATTTTTCCAAGTGTACCCTTCTTCTCAAGTCATTGATAACGTCTTCCTCAAGATATTGGACAATAATTTCGACTAATTTCCTGAAAAATATGGTAGTCTAAATGAATTTTTGGCATATTATCTCCAGGGGCAATGTACTCGTTGGAACCTAGATCAAATTAGTCGGAAACGGTTTGCGAAACTATAGAATCCGTCTAATAAAATGGTTGCTTTGGACCAGGGATGCAAAACTTTAAACAAAAGCAGGACCTTTCTTGTGTATGTTCAATGAGAATAATGAAAACCGAACGACACTCACTTGACCTACGTTTTTCAAGAGTAATCAAGTCGCTGGAGTCGTGTCCGTCTGTCTTCTCAAATAACAGACAACGTGCAGTTGGTCAAAGTGGATCTCGTGAACCTAACCATAGTGATAACCCTGAATTGTTAAGACTAACGTATTAAGACTAACGTATTTGTCATTAGTTCGACTGCGGTGTTTGACAGAATGGTTTTCTGATGGGTAGTAATCAGTCGCAGACAATTCTTCCCAGATGGGCGTTAGGATGATATAAGAATGATAGAATTCATGCACTCGATTGCGATGTAATTAGCAAACGTGTTCGGCATGTCGCGAATGTGAGATAAACAATTAGTATTGGATTTCCCCTGCGTCTACATTTCAACACACACTGGCCGGTTTTGTCACTAGGTGAACTGGCATTTCGACGGTTGAAGGTCAAACTCTCAGCCATGTTATTTCAAACAAACGAGCCTGCAGTGTCAGCAACAGCACATAGATGATTAACTTCCACACAACCGTGTTGAGATGTGCGAAAAAATGATAAGAGCGAGATCTATTCTATGAAACCGATATGTCCAAACTCATGCAACAACGCCAACCAATGTAGGGGTTGAAAACAATCACCTGATTTGCAGTTGAGATGAACCATCAATGGGACAGTCTCTCTGCAGTGTTCACTGCCAGACTGTTGGTACTTTACGGACAGCACAGTCAAACATCAACAACATTCAGGTTACTGAACCCGGCTAGCTGTTACATGCCCCAGTGAGACGGGCCAGAATCCAGACGGTTAATGAGAGTCCAGCAAGAACAAAAAGATCTACTGTACCCAACTTAAGAGTGTCTGCCCGATTTTGTTTTGTCAAATCACTGACTGACCACCTTGTGCCTTACGTCAATAAACTGAAAGATCGACTGACATTCTTGACACAAGGCAGTTGAGAAATCGCCGTGACCTACTGTGAGATCATCATCATCAACAACCTCCTCATAGACAGCAATACATCTGCGGTTCACACTAATACTTAACTGCCACACAACCATGAAGAAAAAACAAACTCTATATAAGAAGGGAGAGAAGGAAAAAAGAAGGGGACGGGAAGGGACCTAACTACCGAAAATAACTACGGCTATATTCAAACATTCAACATCAAGGTGCCTACACCTTGCAAACAAACAACCGAGCTGCAAGTGAGAGTATGGCGTTATCAGCAAGACAGCTGCATTACGGCTTTCACGGCCCCGCGTCATCAAATGCACTCACTTCACAGACAATTCGGACAAACAACGACAACATTCATGCCACTGAGCTCGACTAACTGCCATCTCACCTACAGTCTTCAGCCACCGACTACTCTGTAAGTCGCGAGGGCACCAGCTCGCGAGACGAACTCGATTTACAGTGGCCAACCCATTGGCCAGGTCATTATCTGTCCACCTCGCACCTTACACCACCCGGTCGCAGTGTCAGAGAAGAGTGCTCAGTGTGGGAGACGACATGGCCTAATCATCTAAGCCTGTGCAAACGTAGAGAATGAACAGAAGAACTCGCTTGGCAGTCACTACCAAACACCCGATTTCTAACCTCCTCGTTACTTACACGCTGGTGCCACCCGATACGAGCGACTGGACGCAGGCATCGGTGATCAGATATTTGAAGACGATTCACGTCCTTTACTCTGAGCGGCCAGGTCTCGCTGCCCAATAGTAAAACGGCCCGCACCACTGTCTTATATACGCGATCTTTATGCTTCAGAGAAATACTTCTCTGTCACCAGAGATGCCCCAGATTAGCGAATACCGCCCTGGCCTCAGAGATGCGCGCTTCTATTCCATTTCTTACACCTCCGCCACAGCCACCGCTGATGCAGCTTTCGAGATATACAAACCGGTCAACAACCCCTGTGGGTACATTATCGAACATCAAATCTACACAATCACAGCAATCCTGCAGAACCACTTTGCATTTTGAGGCTGCAAAGCGCATTCCAAAGTATTTAGCAGAACGCGAAATAGCGTCTAGCATTATTTGTGCTGCTTGAAAGTTGTCAAACAGCAACACCTTGTCGACAGCATAATCAAGATCAGTCAGTCTTTCACCAGGTAGGAGGTCCACGCCGACATCTTGTGAGTGCCGCAGACAATCCTCCATTATTTCGTCTATGACGAAATTAAACAAAAATGGTGACAGCGGACAGCCTTGACGTACGCCACTCATGGTGCTGAAACTGTCAGACAGTTCACCGTAAACCCTAACCTGAGCTGAGGTATGGGAATAGAGTGCCGACAGTATGTTCACGTACTTAATTGGCAACTCTGAAAGTGTAGATCAATTTACTGAATCGAACGAACTTTTATAGTCGAGAAATACAACCACTATTGGCCGGCGATATACATGACGCTACTTCCGAATTTGATCTATACATCCCCGCCCTGAGCGAAACCCTGCCTGTTCTTCACTAATGTTTACCTCCCAGTTGCAATGAGTCGGCGAAGTATAATGGATTCCAGGACCTTAGAAATGACTGGAGTCAAACTAACTCCTCTATTGTTTTCGCAATAGCCCCTGATGCCTTTCTTGAATATGCAACCCTTGAAGATCCCTAATCCCGCTGAGCCTAAATTTCACAGGTATTGTGAGAACCAAGTCACAGTATCTCCCTTGGTTAAAATTACTGCTAAAGAGAAGTTCTTAGGGCTTCCAGGCTCATAGCTGACTTAACAAGTTGGTTGACATTGACCAAGATTTGGTTCATTTCGATGGCTGGAATGTTGACAAGTAAAAGCAATCA
Organism: Paragonimus westermani; assembly: GCA_008508345.1. Classification (NCBI taxonomy): domain Eukaryota; kingdom Metazoa; phylum Platyhelminthes; class Trematoda; order Plagiorchiida; family Troglotrematidae; genus Paragonimus; species Paragonimus westermani. The sequence continues at coordinate 117,763 of QNGE01000878.1, forward strand.
TACGAATCATCTCATTTTTTGATAGACTAACTGTCCAATCGATAACGAATACGTTCTCAACTCCAAAGTTCGAAAGTGAAAGAGTTCATAACATACACAACGTCCAGTAATAAGTGTCATATCAGCCAACATCCGTTAGTGCCGGTCGTTTCTTTTAACAGTGAATTCTTCGTTCAGTTCTCTTCTGTGTCCATATCATCAGTATACAATTAGCGTGGTGTCACATATCTTGTCATCAACGCCAACGACAGCAATACATTACGGTTTGATACTGATGCTAAAATTTCAGAACCCCATGAGAAAAAAGAGGGAATCCAGTCCGATTTTATGGACTGGAGAAATCGGAAGATTACAGTCTAACGTACAACGGTGTCATATCTAAAATCAGATTTATCATGAAGATAATCACGACTTACAGACGAACAACTCATTTAAAAGGGAGAATGTACAGGACAGCCCCGCGTGGTTTTATTCGTCTCGCCTCTGTTAACGGACAGATTTTTCAGACATCCTAACTAAACAGCAGTTACATTTTTGCCATGACCCCAATCGGCTGTGGTCTTTCCTCACGTACCCAATCACTGACTCAATAAATCACGAGAGCCGCAGCTCAGAAGATCAGCGACTATCTGTGGTTGACCTACCGGTAACTACAGGTACTTACTTATACAAAGTTACTGACTATCTACATTGAACCAGATGCCAATCATCTGTAGTATCGGGAAAGTGGGGATTGATCGGACGGACGACCGGTTACAATCTTCTGTGCATAGTCCAACCGTTGTAGCTCAATCATGCTCACAGACTGAGTTCACAGAACGTCTACCTAAAACTGCATGATGCATTTCAAGATGCGCGCCTTTAAGTACAAAAATAATGCTACTGAACCTACCGTTCGCATAGGCAGGGCACACATTGCCAGTACGAAACGTTCTTCGCATTGCGAACAGGAGTATACTTTTGGTGAATACTGTAAAAAGTCAGAGTTAATCAGCACACCTGAACAGTTCCACTTTTTGGTTGCAAACCAGGTAGTTTAGTAGGCTGATTTGAACGTTCTATCACATGTTTAATCAGAGTCAAATAAACAAGGGAATATATTTGGAAAAAAATAAGGTGAGCTCAATTAACATGAAAAAATTGACTACTGATAAGTAGTGGGAGGTGTGGTGAATGTAAGTTGAGGATCACTGACAACCGATCGCAACTCACGCATACAGTTAGATCTTTCGGATATGAACTACGAAGAGGATTGCGATCAATTATGTAGGGGGACAAAAGTATACCCAGTAGGTAGTGCATATAACAACATCCTGTCTACGGTGTGTTTTCATAGGCATGGCCGCTATCGGCACAACGATGTATATATTGTCTGGGTTCTCAGATTCTCACTTGATATAGAAATGTATACTTGTTTATGTCATGTGCAACGTAATGATGGAAGAAAATAACTCAACTAAACTGAAGGGCTATCAGTTGTACTTCGATACTCTGTGACCAGTGAAGTAGTCAACAGGACTTGATTATCTGGGTTTCATAGCTAAGCCAAGTACAGCACAACAACTATGACAATAGTTATCAAAATGAATTAGAAAATCAGTCAGCAGAGAATATGAATTGTGTGATATTTAACGTCTATGTAATCATTGTTCCAAATTATGAGTTTGATTGACTGTAGGTCAGGAGAGGTTACGCGTCCACAAAAATGTCTCGTGAGTGCTGAGGACAGAGTTGAACAATCGACGGCAAACGGCATTCAGATTCTCATAATTTTAGATCAGGTATTTGGCACCCGGAGAACTATCATAAATAATCAGTCAATCAAGTGTGACAACAGTGCTTGAAAGTGTTTCAAACAAACAACTCAGGCAACAGACAGAGTGATCAGCACATCCAGTTTGAGAGTTTTGTGTATTCATACCACAAACGCGACTCGGATAATATCTGACTGGAAAAGCGTTGCAATTTGGCGTCAGCGATGTCTGAAAACCCAAGAACTTCTGGGAAAGTGTAGACGTAATCACATCATTCCGAAAGCTGCTACACTCGATCCATGAATGGGCAGGCGATTTTTAGCTTACTTATCTTTGCCTATTGTCATTATAAAGTCTACCGTCTCACCGTACAGTCGTGCCTACTAGCTATTGCTCACAGTTCTTACCGTGCTTGTTTTCATGATACTACAGTTGCTTAGACTACTCGATACAATACACGAGCTACTCTAATGACGGTCATGGATTACGTGGCAACATAAAAGACGTTGTAGAAGTGCATTTGATGATTGATGGAAAAAGGGTGTTGTGGATTCTAGTGCGTACGTATAATTTATTGTGGGTAAACGAATAGACCATGGAACGCTTGAAGATAAAACACATTGGTTGTATGATCATATCGAAAGTACTAACGGAAGTACAGGCATCACAAATGATAGGCTAAAAGGAATACTGATATTTTCCACATCTACCGTTCAGATATGGCCCAGTAACTAGATCTACAGCTGGAGAGATGAAGTAACAATGGGTCCCCACCACCGGGTCTTTTTCCGGGGGATATCTATATGAACAAACTGGAGCCTGATAACTTAAGTTCAGCCGCTGAAGTACTTGTTTATTACGCATCAGATTTTGTGTGTACCCACTTGTTTGCTCGTGCCGAGCACTGCACAGTGGTTGTGTTACAAGGCAATTGTCTAAGACTTCGTGGTAATCATTTCTAATATGATAAAAACAGTCTTAAGCGTTACTGCTTCCAAAGTGAACAATTGTAAGTGTTCCGCTACTAAGGAAGACGCATTCCAGATCGCCCACACAACATATCGGGTAATGTAACCCTGGCCTCTGCGTTTCAAGGAAATTCGTGTGGACAGTGAACCGCCTTTGCTTTGTAGTCAGCGGAACGCGTGAGTTGGAACAATGATTATGTAACCGTCACCGGTCCACAGTCTCTCTGTTGACTAGTTTTCTAACTTATCCTAGAAACTATCTTTAAAGGTATTGTAGTGCACCTCTCTTGGTGACCGAACACAACACAAGGATTGCCCAATAATCCACTGTTCTCGTGAGTTCAATGAATGGTTTTGAGCACCTAAATTACTTTCAACATTAGTGTTGGTAATAGTTTGATTACCTCGATCTCCAAACATCTCAAAGTTATGTTAGAACCTACAAAGTTATATGTGCTGTTTGTCACCAATTGGATTGGCCCGAATTTTTTTGCTGTCTACACAAGTGGATTACCAACAATGACACCTAGGCGTTAATTACTCGGAAAAAATTGTGACCTACAATAACTGTAAGGTCACATTCGAAGGAAGATCCAAACTGCTCAGAAAACCATCAGATAGTTGACAGGGTATCTAATTACGTTTCCATATTGTTCAATAAACCATCAGAGTGATATTTCAGGTCATATTTGCGTTCCTTAATAGCCGGTTGACAATGTAATAGTACTGAACTCACAATCGTGAATTGGCAAGAAGCTATCACGAACACTGATGTGGTTCAGTTCAAATCTGTCGATCGTGTTTCCAAATCGAAGCCAATAAGTCCCAAATTAGTAATCAGTTTTGTAAATGGCAGTTTGATTTATACACGTCAGACGTTTACAGTTTCATGAAAAACATGATTTAGAAATAAAAGTCTGAACCAGTCACAGAGGTTAGGGAATTTTTCAGTCCACAGGAAGGAGGTGGAGATGTTAAAGTATGCAAGAGAACGACAAACATGTCTGCCAGGAAACGGGTGGTTATCGCTATCCGTAGTTTTACGCTTGGTTTTATTGATTCATGTGGCTTGGTTTGATTATCACATGTAACTCATGGCCCTGGTAAGGCCGAAATCTGGATCCGCTCTAGATCTCTGCAAATTATGAGCAACTACGACCACAGGATTTTACTATACACCATCTCTATGGATTATCAAGTCCACAAACTAGGTGTACCCTTTCGTCCAACACTTGATATGATGAATTCGCCTAAACGTTAATCGGCGAAAGGGCTAATGAAACTATTGGAATCCGCCCGAAAAGCGATTGCTACATTCAGTCTATGTGACATTTGAATTTGTCGAATACATACAGACCGTTAACATGAACTCACAGAAATCAGGCTCACTAGACGTGGGTGTCGTTATTAACAAATGTACCGCTGCTAGAAACTGTCAATTTGGCCTGTGACTACTTGTTTGAGACCGGAATCGATATTGGGTTATCGTCACTGAAATTGAAAGAGCTTCTGTTCCGTTACACCTCCGATTTGCAACTGCTGTTCAGGGTGTGTGTGATGTATCGGTAAACAGACGGCGTAGCAATGGGGTCTCCGCGCAAATCTCTCATGGCCGATATATTCATGGAAAAGCCTGGATGCACCGCGCTCTAATCCACCATCAGCGATTTCAGTCAATACCACCGACACGCAGACGATATATTTATTGTAGCCAGTTCCGATGCTAGTATGTACAAAATTCTAACGCCCATCAGTCAGTTAACTTTACACCTGAGGAGAAGACTGAAAACGAGACATCTTTCCCAGATGTTCGTTTAAATCGACGAATAGACAGAATTATTCAACGCAAAATACATTGTGAGAATACATAAACAGGTCGGTACACAAACTTTTCACAGCTTCGTACCCCAAAAACAGAAGAGAAATCTAGTTCGCTGCCCGACTGATAGAGCACACAAAATTTGTTCAGCGGATGCGTTAGTAAATAAACACGACTTCACAAAGAACGTACTTCATGATACCGGCTACTCTGAGCGATTTATCGCCATTAACATGATCAGAATACCACCTAAACCTGAAGTGAATGACGTAAGGAAGAAACTTGTGTCTATTCGAGTGCTGTTCAAAGGTGACAATGTCACAGGAAGGCTAGCAAATAGATTCAACCAGAAATTCGGCAGTACCCATGCTACAGCTGAACTCCGTATTCAATCCTCCACATCTCCAATTCTCAGGTTTGATAACAAAGATAAACTGACTGTTCAGACCTCATCTATAAGTATCTACTCATTCACTTGCTCCTGTGGAGTAGGTTATGTTTTTCCAACATCGAGACAACTTTCGAAATGAATCCGAGAACACCATCCACAGTAGCTGGGACACCGGGAATCACGATCGGTCAACAGTTGCTCATCTGGTTGAAAGCGTGCACCAGGTTAAAACTAATCAGGCCTTCAAAGTGGTATAATGCGTGCCAGGCAACCCATCAAAAGCTGTCCGAAATGAAACACTTAGTACTGCCGAGGCTACAGGAATCGGGTTGCTTGACCCGGTATTATGTCATCAAAAACGGTTTGTTCAGACGCTGCGCCTGCCATGGTCACAACCCCATCGGATCAGTGGTCAACCAGCACGGTCGAACCAATTTACAAACATGACGTACTAATAAGTAGTCAGGAATTTGGTTTATTTTCAAGTTCACCATCACTCATCGCAGCGTTCGCATTCAGAGAGACTTTCCATCGTCAATTGACTTACAAGTGACTTAGTTTCTCTGTAATAAGTCTAGTCGATATCTCAATCTAGATCAGCTAAATCATATGTTTATATCGGCTTGAAGCTGAATCATCATGATAACAGCCATGAGCCTGACCAAAGGTACTGTGGCTCGGGCCGCCGCTCACATCAACAGTAACGTGGAATATCCCAGAAAGATAGGTTACTAAGAAGGTCAACAAATATTAAAGAAGACTAAGCAGAAGAACTAGAAGTCGTATGGATACACGTACGTCACTGACTGCGACACATCGCCACCTCGGATGGCGTCTCTAACCAGCGGTTTGACTGATCACGAGGACCCCAGCCAGGCAGGCGATGACTGCCCACTTTGCTCAGTGGAGCAGTCAAGGTCTTCATATTTCGTGACCACGTTGTTGCTTGACCACTACGAGTTTCTACCCAACTGTTGGTGGCCTCAGTATATAAAGCCCCGTACGGTAAAGGCTCAGCTGGCATACGGAACATGTGACCCAACCATCGCAAGCTGTGCAACGTAATTAGTTGACCAATTGATCGCACATCCCGAACGTTCCGGAATACGCGCCGGCGAACTGTCACATTGCTCATGCGATTAGTCCACTTAATGTGGGCCAATTGGCGGCAACAACGGTGGTCAAACACAGCGAGCCTGCTGATATCTTGCTTGTGAACAGGCCACGTTCCCCAACTATACAGCTAAATGCATTGCACACAGGCATCATATACCCTTCCTTTCAGCGACAACCGAACGTCTTTTCGACGCCACAGATGACGCAGTTTGGAAAAGGCAACTCGTGCCTTTGCTATCCTCGCTGATATCTCATCAGCAATATTACAGGCTGACGAGATA
>QNGE01000878.1:126307-205353 GCA_008508345.1 Paragonimus westermani
TGATGTTTTTCGACCGTATTGGATAATACGCCGGCGGTCACGGTCAACCGTTGGGCGATCGGAGTGCTCTTTGTTTAAGGGTACCTTTTCTAACCCCCTTCTTCCTGATACGGAAGACAGCAGTGCCGCGTCTATAAAAATAGTTTTGCTGTATGCCCATAGGATCGTGCCTCACTACCAAAGCACTCCTACGCGGTCAGTAGTGCGAAATACAATCCTATGAGTGTAACTGCTTTTCGTCAGACTGCTCCCCTTTGGCCTGTCTGACAAAGTTGCACCTGGAAGGACCGGAGTCCTAGTCAACCCGACCACCTCATCAAAGTAGCAGCTGAACGGTCGAAAACGTGTTCACCTAGATGTCTTTATTCTCATCATCGTAATGGGTATATTAGAAACTTATGGTTCCTTCAATGCAATTGAACACAGAGAGATAGGGTTGTGCATTTCAAGATAATTTACGACAACATGTCAGCTGATGTGAGCCCCAAAATATCGTAACCTAACAAGCAATAAACTACAAGACAGCCATGTGCAACGTGAAAAATACTCGTGGGAGTGATGAATAACTGGTTTGGGAAAGTTCGTTTCAAGTTCAAATTGAGTTGGTTTTGAAAATAGGTTACTTGGGTGTGTTCTTGGGCAACAGCGTAAACGTTTTCAAGTACGACCGGTTTATTTCTCTCTTTTCCACATAAGGTAATCATTTAATCGAAACACAGTCCCTTTGACCCATGTGAATGGAATTGTCAAATGACATAAATAGAGGTATGAATTCATCCGGCACACTCGTGTCAGTCGTAAACGTGTGACTAGCATGGGAACAAACATGCTAGTTACGCGTTTACGACTGACGAGTGTGTGGATTGAATTCGTATCGTAGTTTGCGTCTTCTGATTATTCAAACCACTAGATTAGGGCTGTCTATCAAATATAAGACAAGCCACTATAAGAAACACTCACTTCTCTATCCTAGCGAGTGCAGAAGTCAAAGATTTCTCATAGGAGACGTAATCAATAGCCAAGGGATTTATGAGCCGTATGGTTGGTTTTCGAGTAGTCTTCGTGGGGGAAATGAATGCCAATGGCAGCGATTTACGCAACACTTCAGAGTATACATGCTTCTTTAATGCAGGGACATAGGATGGACGTAGACGAACAGCAATCGGTGCTAGCAGATCGAGCAGACGGAGTTCCTGGGCACGCAGACCGTAACGCGCTATCCAGTTGGGAATTGTGACTCTGAAATGAATCCACAACGGGTAAAATAAATGAAACTATGTATTAGCAGCCAAAATTTTCTAATCTTTTCCGTTTCTCCTGTGTTGTTCTCAACGAAGCACATTTTCATCGGACCAATCTGGTTAGACATGTTATCATTAGGAAGCTAACAATGGACTAAATAAGCAACAAAACGTACAATGCAAACATGGAAATGGAAGTTTTTGGTGCTGGTTGATGCTATTTCCATACATCCAGGTAGACTGTGAGTATACCCGTATATTTATATTTATATATTATGAGCGGTAAGTTCAATTTTTGAAAACAGTGACCGATGTCTACGTGACAATCATAGAGATATCAGCCTAGTGTCTGTTGCGTGCAATTTACCCACTGGCCTTATTTTGTGTCGGTTCACCAAGCCTAGGGGAAGTAAGATGCCTGAGAAACAGGTGGGATTCGGCCCACATTAACAATTTTAAGCTGAGATGGCTCTTGAAACATCGATACTCTTAGAGTTATGATATTTCTAGAGCTGAAACCCTGCTTCGGATCAGTTGCTCATAAAGTTCACTGACAGTGTCTCCTTTGTAAACGAGTTGACGAACAAACAGATGAATCTATCGAGGTCACTATATACCAACTCTCCGAGCAGACTGACAGTTTATGGACAATTATCTCAGATGTTCATCACGTCTGCTGATCTTTGCAATAGTTGTCCGATCTATTCTCTCCTGTTCACCTTTGTCATGGAAATGTGAAATCCAACGGCATCGGTGTTGATTTTCGTCCTGGTGCTGACCATACTGTCATGAGGTATACAAATGGCATTATCTTGTCTGGCCCCTTTGTCCAAGCCATGCCAACTATGAGCAATGATGAAAGAACAGCCGGTTTAGATGAAATGTGCTTCGCATTTTAAAAGTGCCAGTTCAATGGTGGCCAACGCCACTTCTACTTTTTGCGTATAGTTACATGTAACTGGATAGAACTACCTGGTCAGATTGAAATACTGCTAATGAGACAACATCCAGGATAGTAAACCTACATGCTGTCCTTGCCTACGTGCGTCATCTGTGGTGTCCAAAGGAATTCCGGTTATCGTTAAAAAGAAGAGTACATAATGTCTGTGCGTGTTCTGTTCTTCTGCGTGGTCCGGAATAGTGGTTTTTTCATGACGCAAATGTCAACAGACATGATGTATTTGACCATCGCTGTCTCCGCCAATTGGCCCACTGCAGCCGGAATGGTCACGTCAACAAGACGGCCATTCGCCCGCAATTCTTCTGGAAGGTTCAGGATGTGCGATCAGTTGGTCAACTAACCACGTGCGAACTGCGATGGTTGGATAACGTACTGCGTAAGTCAAATGACCGTTTACCATAGTACATACCATATAGTGAGACTACCATCGGATAAAACCAAGTGGCAAGTAATCAACGTACGTTCACATTATACAGTGCCACTTATACCATTTCTAGTTCTTCTACGTGGAATTTCACTCTTTTATAGTTTTCGCATTCTAGGATATGCTGGGATGGGCGATGGCCTCAGCCACAATACCGTCTAGTAACCCTAAAAGCCTTTGTGAACGAATGACAGATACAGGTTCACCACTATGATACGCTGCAGTATCCCAGATAGCTTCCAGCCAGCGATTTGAACGACCACGTGGTCCTCAACTTGATGAACGGCACCTCACATCCTTAATCACTTGAGTCATCTAGACTTCTACAGCTCGCGACTATTACATCAGGGTCCGCGTTGCATGATCAAAATGATCTTAAGCAGTGGAAGTTGCGCCAGAAACAATGCTTGTACACAAGTCGTTTTTCATTCAAGCAGGATAGTGCACAATTACTTTATCAAGCAGTCGTCTTGCATGAAAAGCGTGTAGTCCAAACAGAAATTGATGCGAGTGTTAAGTGGTTCGTAACCCTGCATCTGACTGAGTTTTGCTCAGTCAAATTTTTCAAACCACAGCTTGCTAAGTAGGCGATTTGTCTCTAAATGGGTCCATTTGTGGGAAGCAATGTTCAACCACCCGTAGCCTAAGGTACGCCCATGCGTCTCAAGTGACTATTAGTACCGAAAATCTGCTCAGTATCGAGCGTATTCCGCAGAATTTTCGGGGTCTCTGTTGGCGGACTAGTTTGACATCAGCCTATCCAAATAACATAGTCATAATTTGCTTGGTTGCCGAAACCAAACTGTAGTGATCTCTGTCCCATGACCTTCTGCTTCACAGTCGAACTAGCATGCGAAGGGATGTGACTAGCGATTCGGTATGTACTGGGTGATCGTGGCTCAAATAGAGAATAAAACAATTAATGATCGCCACTGGCAGCTAACTGAAGGTACATCAAAAGATCAAGCATATTGACAAGGCTCGAGTCGAAACCCACACAACTGTGCACCACATTTTAGCATTCCATCCCTGTTTCTGCGGTTTTCGTTTGAAAATAAGCAATATGAGCAAACCGTTTCGTTATTTCATGTGCTGATTACAAATATTCTTAAGCAAATTTCGCTCCCTGTCATCGTTCTACAAAGACATCCTCAAAAGAGAATAAATTTTGGGTAGATACAGTGTCGGTTTAGAGGATTTGAAGCGTTTGGGAAGGTTAGTGGATTTGTTAGCTTGTGTAGACTGCTTTGGTGCTCAGGTGCTTCAAAATATATAACTGCTAGTCAGTGTGGTGTCGTCATAGACTTGATTGGTAGGGAACGACGAAGGCCATTCTTTATGCAGAATATGATACACCGTCGATATTAATTACTGTCAGTGCTCCAATTTAATTTTGATCTATGTGCACAACAGCAGAAGTAATCAACCTCGCATTTTTTTGGTGGGCTTATGACTCTTTGCTCTAAATAATTCTGTGTGCAGTCACATTCATTTATTCCAACATTATCTGCAGACGGTTCGACAGAGTGTTATTTTACCTCAGATCCAAGGTATAGGTGTATCACACACCTCACAGTGTTTTCCCAACCAGTGGCCAGATATCGTCAAAGCTCACAACGGATCGACTGCAGACAGCATGAGCGAACAAATAAGTCATCACTCAAAGAAATCGGACCAAAAGAGGGGAAGCGACATTGAAAAAATTGCGACGGAAATCGTGAGTCAAACGTACAGAACCAAGCACAAATGCATACCGCGGCTAATTGGAGACTCCATTATGTTGTGAGTTGGAATTCCGGGTCCTAAAGGCGTGCGCGTGGTTAGTGTGGGAACACGTGAACTGGACAACAATGACCTTGCTTTGCTGTGAAGCACTGCCTATGTGTTATTCTCAGGTTGACCATCACTCACATTTGATTGCAGCCTTCGCATTCAAATAGACTTCCGACAATGTCTACCTTGCGTTTCTCAAAATAGACGTAGCTGACCTCGCAATTCAATTGCTTATCAGCGGAACGCGCGAAAAAGTTGAACGGATGTACCAACGATTATCTGACTAGTAAGACAGAGCGTGTGTTACCCATAACAAACGCGGTGATCAAACCACTGCCCACGTCATAGACAACCATGGGATCAGTGCGTCAAATTAATGCGGTGATCGGATGGCTTAATGCTTGCCATGAGTCTTAATTAGTTTGCTGGTATACTGACTTACCGGTCAAGAACACTTACATTTACTCTTGTTCCGGCATATCACTGACTATTTTGTTTACTACGCGGACCGTCAGAGTTGAAACGTAACCCGAACGTTCCATTGCTACCACTACATGATCTAAATTACCAGAAAATGAATTGCGAAGGTTTGAAGAGATGTAACTCTACAGGATGGCCACGTGATAAGTTTGACCGATTTCAAGATCAGTGTAAAGAGGACAACGGTTGTTCACTACTGAAATCTTTGGACTTGTGCACACACTCTAGAAAAAACGTGCGAGGGCTATAACCAACTTTAGTGTGCGGTGTATGGTATTCTAAGAAAATGTGGTAAAAAAAACACCGGCTGATGGTGGTTGGTTCGGAATTAATAGGGATGATAGACATATGAAACATGTCCAAACGAGACGAGATTGTAATGTAGTGCAGAAATGTAACTTTGAAATGAGCTCTCATGTATGAAAATTCAGCAAGCAAGAATGGATTAACAATGACATCGAAAGATATACATTGTTCAGATGGCCACGCCGATTGGTGAATTAGAATGACATCTCGAATTTATACAGGAAGTCTAGACTTAACCCGATCTACTGTTTCGACATCTTCGGACAGGGCGTTCCAGATTGGGCATGCTGTGACCTTAAAGGAGCGTTGTTTATAATGCCGATAACCCAGCTGGAGTTACGGATTCAGTGGGTGACTTCAGGGACAGTGATTATAACTGGCCCTGTGAACGTGTCTCAGGGGCTTCGACGGCTAACGTAGCGCATTACTGGCCCAAGTAAAGTCGCCTCTGACATACTAATGGCGTGAAAATAATCTCCTTCAATTGCACGTTTTCATGTGAGAACGTTAGTGAACTGTTGAAACGCATTATTTGACCAGTAGGGCTGCGTGGGCGTTCCGCGTGTGGGCAATGGGTACGATTCTCCATGTTGATTTGTACGATTAGGTGCGTAAACTGACAGGCTTTGGTGCCCGGATCTCTGCATGTAAGAAGCAGACTGTGCGCAACAGGCACCATATACTTTGGTTTGACGAGTGCGAAAGATTAAATTGGTCTCGGTCTAACGGCTGCCGATTTTTTTTAAATCGGCTATGCACACACATTCAAACATCCGCTTCGCTCGGTGATATCATCAGAGGTTAAAATCGGTTTTCCTAACCATTACTAATGCAAAATTCATTGCACACTTACATTTTAACTTTCGTGCCTCAGTTTTTATTCACATGGTCTCACAGCTGCAAATTCATGCGTTTAGCGTAACGATTCCTGACGTATGGTTCATACGGCCATTACCCATAGTCCGGTATAAGGTCAGACGTTGTAATGCCTCAATTTGTTTTCTACGATATTCACACTGTATTTGCTTTAAATATAAAATTTCCGGAACTGCTGGTTTCTTTTTGTATCCCGCTAAAACTGAGCGTTTGCGTAAACTGTGGATAAAAAAGTATCACAGTTCTCTTCAGTCCTGGGTATTTCGCGGGCAACTGGCCCCCCGACTTGTTACACAGTTTTCGGTCTTTGAGTAGCTTAAGGTAGCTCGAAAACCAGATTCATCAGTGACCACCGCCCCAAGCATCAAATGCAGAGCAAATCCTTCTGATCACATACGTTTTTCTATCCCACTAAGGTCTATGAAAGTGATTGGTAATACCGTCCAACTAGTGGCTGCATTATATAGCTTCCAGGTCACGGATGATCAAACACAACTTATTGGGTAACACGTGCAAGGATATGATGAGAAAAATACTACTAACTACCAACAGGCGTGGATTAGTCAGAACTCTATATCACAGGGCTAGACGGATTTACACCCCTGATAAGCTGCAGACGGAGGAACGGGTACTAAGAAAAACGTTACTGTCAAATAGATATCCTGAAAAATTCACAGTCTCACAGTAAGATGGACAAGTGCAATGCGCCAGTTCAAACGGCTAAAAGAATGAAGTATTTCTAATTTTGTAGTTTAAAAGGAATCATCTGGCCAATTACATCAGGCAAAAAGTGGAGACTGCCCTATCCCTCATGTATGCGGCTGCCCGATTAGTCCAAACCACCAAAGGACCAGTTTTCCAAAATCGCGAACGCAGTTTGTCTGACTATTCTGTCTCACTCGCTGTCTATCAGATCACTTGCACTTGCGGTGACATTTACATGGGAAGAACAGACCGACGGCTATCTCAGCGAGTGGCGGAACACGTCCCGAACTGGTTAAAACAACTTATGGCACAACAATCTCAATCTCTCCCTCAATCTCGAAGCCCCGCATCATCAATTGCTAGGCACATTGTGAAAACAGGTCACCAGATTGATCCATTTAGATAATTCAAAATACTGTTACACCATCAGAACCCGAAGCTACTGGCATTTAGCGAAGGTATTTTGGTCAGAACTCACCAGTCGGCGCTATGTGCACAAAAACGGTTGAAGCAACACAGAGGGTTGTCGTGGTGATGATGACATAATATGTAGTGTGATTGTATGCATGCCCACACCCTGTATATCCCTATTTGTCTGCTATATAAAGATTGCATGTTTTACGTTTACGACTGATGAGAGTAAGTGAAATGTTAACCAGTCGCAACATGTCTTTTTTCTGCCCCTATGAGTTAACTGCCAGTCAGGCTAGATGAAGTGACTCCGCTCGGATGATGTGTGTAAATCGTGATTCCTTGAAGGATTGGTTATTCGAACGTCCGGTTATGCGCAGTGCTCTGAAGCGGCTGTAGAAAACACGCCTAATCTACACTTAATACTAATGAAAGATGTTTGCTAAACAGGTCTAAAGTGGCTGCACTAAGGTTACAACAATTCGCCCTGTCAACCAGTTTGATCGAAATGACCTATCGGTAAGGTTGTATTGTGTGTTATAAAATATCCGTACCAAATTTAGTCAAACAGTTTGGGCATCGTGTTTAACATGTTGTTTATAACCAGATTGAGGATATCACAACGTTATGAACACGTTGAAATACTCTAAGTTTCAACCACCTCGAGTGGCCTTCCTCACGAGTGTTGTAATCGAAATCACATCACAACATTCCTGAGAAGGGCCACCCGAGGTGGTTGAAACGTAGAGTGTTACAACCTGCTCATAAGGTTGTGGTATTCTTAATCGGGTTATCAGTTGTACTGTTTGTCTTGTTAGGCGAAGGTCATCTCGAAGATGATGGCAATTCGATGGAAATTTGGATGATTGTACAGTGCGCAACTGTTGTCTTCCACATTTGCGAAGGCTTGGGGAGTCTCAATAATGCACGATGGTCGATCGACCGACCATATAGGCTGAAAGGTGCGTTAACCAAGCCCATCCCAAATCTGGGTCATTGAGCAATGTGTACGGTCTAGAGGTTAAAGGCTGTGTGAAGCACTTCTTCAAACGACGGGGTGGCTGTCGAATTGCCTGATGCGTAACGCGAGACGCGTTTGGTACCCAACGTCAGTTGCGCGTGGTCTGTCTATGGTGGGTGCAATTGGCAAACGTCAGCGCGCCACTGGCGTGCTCTCAGGTGCACATATGTTTGGATGACGATGACGTGGGGCAGTTGTAGATGTAGGCGTTGAGCTGGGGGCACCGTTTTACGTAGGTTATGCTAAATCAGGACGATACCACTGAACAAAGTGTTCAGCAGCCCCAAACTTAGGAAGTAGTTACCCAGCTTATTTTGGTGTTGTTAGTGTTTGAATATGAGACTGAGTTGACAGACTTACGGTTCGGTGTTGTTTCGTCCAGTCATCAGTTTGCTTCCACGTGCGGCTAAATTCCTTGTTAGTTGAGCTGTAAAGAACATAACAATGTATTAACAACAATTGTCAGAAGTTACTTGGTGGTGGAGGTCATGTAACCAGGTTATGGTTCCCAGTGATTATGGGTTAAACAGTATTTTCGGTACAATTCATTAGCCTGGGGTTATTTGCGTTAGCGATGTAATCCGCAAAAGTGAGTGTTAGAAATGTGATCGATTCGGACTTGACAAAAAAGACACATTATTACACCGAAAACTGCAATACTGATGAACTATTGTGAAAACATTGAGTATATATTTCGAAAATCATAGACTCCGAGCTCTTATGCCTTTTGTCTTCATATAATGTGAAGTCTTATCTTTCAGTTCTTACGTTTAAAATTGTTTCCACGGGTTTTGTCCATGTTGACAGTTTTCTTACCTTCTAGGCTATTCCACATCATTGTTCGGGTAAGTAATGGCCCGAGCCCCAATACCTTCAGGTCCAGTTCATGACCGTCACGAATAAATGAATTCATGAACGAATGAATAAGTGAATGTTCACCAGAAATCACGGGACTCAAGTTATGCCAACCTGTCTGCTTCTACAGAGTTTCATGGTCATCGTTATTCCCATTATTGATGCGAATAAGTCGTCTGATTTTTCTCCGATGGTACACGCAAATAAGAAGAACGGTTATTAGAAATTATGAGTCCATAAATAATGACAAACAATTCTTTTTCTAAGCGAGAAAAGCGCAGAAGAAAAAAGAAAGGGGCATAGTTACGATCGCCGGACTGAAACATTTATTTCCTTCAGGTCATTTACGCAATTTATTCGCCGTGGTAACACCAGTATGCAAATAATACTCATAACACGGATACTGTTATCATGCGATGGGAAAATGCAGTGGCAGCCTGCATTTGTTTTCACATAAGGCTTTAAAAGGTTTTACCAAACTGAAATGACCAATTTTGCGGTGGATACTTGTCGTTTGGTCCAACACTTCTGTGGACAGATAGGCGGATCAAGAAAGCCGAGCATAATTCTGGATCTTACATTTTAATCCTTGTTAGTTGATCGCTGCAAACATCTTTAGGCCACGAAGTGTACTGTCATATGCAAGTGCAGATTAACAGAATATATTTCATGGGTCACAAGTCATCAGCTATCAGATTGCAATTTATACGCTTCCACATCTTCGAATAAATTAGCTACTGCAACTAGCCGACTCGCAGTACAAATGAGACTTAGTCACTCAAGCCAGTTAACTTTTATTCTCAGTAAAACTGAGCGTTTGGAAAACGAAGCATTGTGGACAAGGAGGCTGAGTTTTGACTGTTGGGATGAAGTGCGACAAATTCTGTCTGCATGGTTAGTGGTTGTTTCTTCGAGTGCAGCTCACTCCACTGCTTACTCAAGCCGACAGGAGGAAGCTTAGTAAATGAAATGAACTGAACAAAAACTCAGTAACTGACAACTGAAAACACAGATAATCTAAACGCTTGGTTTCAAAGTGAGTTCAGTTAACGTCCTGCAGGAGACTGGCACTCCGGATAATAGGATGGAGGCAAATGAATTTGTCAACCACACGGTTCGCTCAGCTCAGTAGTCACTCTCGGTGAAGCCGTCCATTTCGGTATTGACTTCATGGCTCAGACGCACAATGCGGCCATAAAATCGCACTTCTTGCCAAATGCACGGCTACTCTAGGTGTTTTGCTCTTAGCCATCATGCCGGAAGTTGCCGAATAACAGACCGGATCTATTTTTACTACAGACTTCAGTGAAATTGCCTGATAAATCTCGTCGTGTCTCTCAAATTATGAAAAAGAACGACAATGCCCTTGGGTCCCATATTGGTGAATGTATTTTCGGGAGTGCTTGAAAGGCAATTTCAAAAAGGGATTTCGAGGGTCCTGCTTTACAAGCTTTACGTGGAAGACATGCTAGTTTGCATTGTTTGAACTCCGTCGACGCAAACCTCACGGTATTTTATAAGGTGGAGGTTAGTAGTTGCTTGCAGTTCCTAGAAATACTTATAACCAGACTTCAAGATGGTACATCGCAACGATCCGTTTGCCAACAATCAACATGGAGTGGATAACATTTGCTGTTCTCCAGCTTTTCACCTGTTGCTTATAAACGAAAAGCAGTGAAAACTTTGTTTCAAGGGGCCAGAATGGTTTGCACTACAGATCGTTTGGAGGAAGAAGAGTTTACTAAGAAAACGCAATTGGGTGACGGTTATCCTGAAAAGTTTGTGGATATCCACAGAAGGAAGAGAGAACCAAAAGCGGTAGGCTGAAGTGCAGAGAAAAAGAACATATTTCTGCAGCTCCAATTAAAGGGTGACCACCTAAGTAACAACATTAGTCACGAATTGACGCCGGCATTGTAACGCACTCACCCAGTTGCCCAACTGCGTGCCCTGTTTAACACTAGGGGTTTGGCTCTCCATAGTGGTGATACACACTCAACCGATCAGTCTGACTCCCACGTAACATGCCAGTTCAACTGCAGTTGCAATTGTGTCTACATAGGCCGCACAGATCGGCGCTTGCATCAGTGTATGCGGGGCACATCCCTAAGTGGTTATGAATTGCAGTAAAGAAAAGCGACGTGTTGACTGTTTAAGAATTGAAGACCCCAGCCTCATCGATTGTCAAACGCATCCTTGCAACCGGTCACCTCATTGACCCTGTCAAATCGTTCAAGATATTGTTAAGTAATCGCAACCCGAGGCTTCAGGATATCCGCACCAATTTTAGTACGAATGAAGGCAAACAGTTTGGGCGTTCTCTCTCTGTTTTCACTGGAAGAATTAGAGGAACTCAGTGCCGTAAAGTTTCGTATCGATCAAGTAACAGCACACGTGAATGAGAAGTCTGTTTTATCGCGCTAAAAGAACCTGCCTGAGGGAAACATCAATCAGGGATATGTTGCTGTTGAGGTCCGCATTAAAAGAAAATGAACGTCCACTAATATCTGTTGTGCAATCCAGCAAGCAGAAGGCCCAATGACGTCAGCAATATTCGAAAATGAAATTCAACCTCTTTGTGCCTTAAAAAATTGACGGTTTGATCACTGTTGAAAACCCACCTTACGGTAACTATGGTAAACACGTTCAAAACTGTTCAGCTTACCACCACCCAATTTCAAGCCCAGTCACTAGAAACATGGATATCGGTAAATGCAAAATCCCCCATAATATTTGAATGCCTGACTGCCTACCTGGGCAGAACAGAGCGGCGATAATGCAATCGGGCCAACATCTCTACAATGGCCAAGGGGTACCTCAATATCGCAATCCATTCAGTATGTAACCCATCACAAAGAAGCCGCGTTATCGGTCTTTCGGTCCTCAAGCAAACCTACAGATGGCCTTTGAGATACGTCACGCTACAAAAATTTGAAAGATTTTGCGGTCCACAGAGGCGGTAGTTATAAACAAATAGAAACCACAATTCTGTATACAAAAAGACTCGATTATGAGCACTGGATTTCTGTGATATGTACTGTGTGATTGGCTATTAACTTTATCATTTTGCTTCCGAATTCCTATGGAATTTGGCTATGTATGTCTGCAAACGGAGGTGTGAACCTGATGAGATGCAGTGAAATGTGATCGAGGAGTAAATTTTGCATAATCGGCCTCTGACTTCTCTGTGCACAACTACGAATTATTTTAGTTTACCGCAGGTGTAAAGTCATTAGGTGCCATAATGTTTTATTCGCCGTTTGTTACTGAATCCTGCGTCACCATGTTCCTACAAACCATGATATCGATCACGGTTAAAAGGCGGGCCTAAACAGCAAGTTGGAGCTTTCCTAAACAACTCAGTACTGTAATCCTCAATAGTCATTTCGATTGCTGATACATTCCAAAATACGTACTAAATTTGTAAACCAGCTTCTGAATTCCAGTCTCTCAGTTTCAGATAAACAGCACAGCCTGACCCATTTAATAAGAAACATCAGGCTCGGTTTCGTTCTCTTTGTAGCTCAACAATGGGCGCACTCTTGCTTCAAAAATTTCAAGTGAATCATTTGGATCAGTTTAATAAAAAAAATTGTCGAGACCTTGGTTATCTGGAAATACTAAAGCATCGTCTCTAGGCAATCGGGCAACCTGGGAACAACTGAACGAATATAGCTGGGTGCTTCAATACGATTATTCAATCGTGATGTCAGTTATGCAGCGATCAACATGATCACCTAATAAGAGCGTGAGCCTGAGTTTGTTTCCCGACCAATGTGTGAGTATGCAGTATTGCCAAATTAAGGCCTGTTTTTCCTCAAAAAAAGAGCTAAATGGAAAATCTGCCTGAGAATGGAAGATATACTGGAAGGTGAATGACCTTTAGATTGTAACACTTAAACTACTGATCATGAACCAGTTATTGAATATTTGGAGTGTTATTGTTTCCTGCAGATTTTTGAGAAAACGGTATGGCTCATGTGTAGGAAGCAGATTTTGTTCAAACAGTCTGCAGCTCACCTTTGACTTGTTTATGATACCGTTTAGCCTGACGATCGAGTACCTCTCTAGTTTCGAAAAGAATGAAGTCCTCATTTTGTGCATGATTTTCATGAAGTGATTTGACGAATGCGTAATACGGATCTGGGGATGAAGAGTTGTCGATAACCGAGGGAATTATTACTCACAAAGCCAGTGTGTGCAAAATGAATCGTGTGACGTTTAGAATTAGGAATAACACTAGAATCAATAGATAATCTAAATGGATATGTAGAAACATTGTTGAATACAGTAACCTCATTAACCACTCATCTTCGAATGAGTGCTCTAACGAGTGGAAACAAAGTTAACCCTACTGGACTGACAAACTCTTCAAATTCTTAACCACACCGTGTACTGTAATCTGAAAAGAAAATCAGGACAATAAAACACAGCTTCACACACACTGATTGAATAGGCACTTAAATCTGTGGCCAGTAAAGATTCAAATTGTGGATGAAATAGCAGCTAGCAAGACGAAATATTTGTCACCTGCATCATTTCCGAACCCGTGTGTTATGACAGACGTTTTTGTGTGTGACAAACGTCGGATTGGAAAAAAAATAATTTGGTGGCAAATACTGTTTACTTTAGCGAGAGAGTCATTCGAAAGAAAACGGAATATCGAGGATGGAAATAAACCTGCCGTCTTGCCTAGTTTGAAGCTCGAAACAACGTGGAACTACTTGTTAACGTAAGCAATGAAGAGTGCATTCTGTTTCCAGCGTGGTTAGGAAAATTAATATATCTCAATGATGAATTTAATAATCCGGAGGAATTATCACACCTAAGCGCTCAACCATCACTGAAGAGATCATACAGAAGCAAAATCAGAGTTTAATCCATGCCCAAAAAGATGTCAGCTGGGTCGTCCATTTGGATTGGAAAGTTGTCATGGAGTGGGAGTAAGGTTCCACTTGAAATGAACCCATTCCTTAACTAATAATTTTAATCCCAAAGAGACTTCCATTGTCTGCTTACCATTGCATTGCCAATCTCTGGCGTTTTCGGACTACGTAACAACAGTTAGAACGATTCACCGTCATGGTGATGCCACCCGATGCAAGCAAATGAAAGCAGAAATCGATGGTCAAGTGCATGGAAACGATTCACCTCTTTGACCGTAAGCGGTCACATTTCGAGGGCGTAAAGTAACACAGTCTTCATGTTCGCCTTATATGTGCAATCCTTAGGCCTCAGAGCTATGCCTCTCTGTCGGCTGAGATGTCCTAGATTGTTGACCACTGTCTTGGCCTTGGAGACACGAGGTTCTATTTCATTCGCCATTCCTTTGCCGTTACTGGTTCAACTTCATAAGTAAGCAAACTGATCACTAGCTTCCGTAACGTCATCATATAATATCAGCATAGAAAACTGTTTAGCATTGTCTGCGCCGCTTGGAACTTGTCAACTAATACTGAACAGTTCTCCATTAGTTCACGTGTGACAAAATTAAACAGCTTTAATCGAGGTCACCCTTGCTATTGGAATTGTTGGAGAGTTTAAGGTAGACCTTAACCGGAGCTGAGTGATGAGAGTAAAACGTCGGCAGTGTTCACACAATGGTTTGGTAAACCCTCCGTCGAAGCGATTATAAAGCTATGTGAAGGTGAAGTGAACCGAACACGTTTATTGTAAAAAAAATGGCAACTTCTGCCGGTTGTATATGAGACTTCGCTCTAGAATCTGGGTAGGAACAAAAATTCGATCACTGTATCCTTATTCAGGATGAAAATTTGTCTGGTCCTCCATAATATGACTCTCCCGAGCTGCCGTGAGTAGAAGATGTGTAATGGATACCAGAATCTTAGTAATGACTGAAGTCACGCTAACCCATTAATGGTTTTTCTGCGGTTCCTGATTCATTTCTTGAACAAGGGAATTAAGAGCAAATGACTTCAGTCGAGCTGGATGGTACTTATTGTCCACAGGATGAGCAAAGAACATATTAACTCATGTTTCCTTGTATGAACATTGCTGATACGGAGTCATCTGCGTCGGAATATTGACCGTGCTTGAAAATCACAATCATTATCATCACAGACAGTAATACATCAGTGGTTAACACTGATGCTTAACTGCCACACAACCATGAAGAAAAAAACAAACCCTATATAGGAAGAAAGAATGAAAAAATAAGGGGACGGGAAGTGACCTAACTACCGAAAATAACTACGGCTATATTCAAACATTCAACATCAAGGTGCCTACACCTTGCAAACAACACAACCGAGCTGCAAGTGAGAGTAAGGCGTCATCAGCAAGACAGCTTCCTTACGGCTTTCACTGCCCCGCGTCATTAAATGCACTCACTTCACAGACAGCTCGGACAAACAACGACAACATTCACGCCACTGAGCTCGATTAGCCGCCATCTCACCTAGTGTCTCCAACCACCGACTCTGTGAGTCGTGAGGGCCCCAGCCTGGGAGATGAACACGACCCACGGTGGCCAACCCCTTCGTGAACGACTTCATTTCCCTACGCCAGGTCATTGTCTGTCCACCTCGCACCTTACACCACCCGGTCGCAGTGTCAGAGAAGAGTGCTCAGTGTGGGAGACGACATGGCCTAATCATCTAAGCCTGTGCAAACGTAGAGAATGAACAGAAGAACTCGCTTGGCAGTCACTACCAAACACCCGATTTCTAACCTCCTCGTTACTTACACGCTGGTGCCACCCGATACGAGCGACTGGACGCAGGCATCGGTGATCAGATATTTGAAGACGATTCACGTCCTTTACTCTGAGCGGCCAGGTCTCGCTGCCCAATAGTAAAACGGCCCGCACCACTGTCTTATATACGCGATCTTTATGCTTCAGAGAAATACTTCTCTGTCACCAGAGATGCCCCAGATTAGCGAATACCGCCCTGGCCTCAGAGATGCGCGCTTCTATTCCATTTCTTACACCTCCGCCACAGCCACCGCTGATGCAGCTTTCGAGATATACAAACCGGTCAACAACCCCTGTGGGTACATTATCGAACATCAAATCTACACAATCACAGCAATCCTGCAGAACCACTTTGCATTTTGAGGCTGCAAAGCGCATTCCAAAGTATTTAGCAGAACGCGAAATAGCGTCTAGCATTATTTGTGCTGCTTGAAAGTTGTCAAACAGCAACACCTTGTCGACAGCATAATCAAGATCAGTCAGTCTTTTACCAGGTAGGAGGTCCACGCCGACATCTTGTGAGTGCCACAGACAATATAGTGCCGACAGTATGTTCACGTACTTAGTCGGAACACCTCTGCGTTTGAGCGACTCTGAAAGTGTAGATCGATCCACTGAATCGAACGCACCTTTATAGACGAGAAATACAACAATTGTTGGCCGGCGGCATACATGACGCTGCTCCAGAATTTGACGAAGAGTGAAAATGTGATCTACACATCCCCGCCCGGGACGAAATTCTGCCTGTACTTCCCTAATGTTTACCTCTCGAGTTGCAGTGAGTCGACGAAGTATAATTGATGCTAGAACCCTAGAAATGACTAGGGTCAAACTTATTCCTCTATGGATTTCGCTAGAGCCCCTGATAACTTTCTTGAATATAGGAACTATTATCGAGTGACCCCAACTCGGGGGGATGGTTTCCGTCGTCCACACAAGTAGAGACAAGTGAGTCAAAGCCTCTACTAACGCCTCTCTCCTTTCTTTGAAAATTGCTGGCACGAAGTTATCCGGACCACCAACGTTATTACGCTTGAGAGCCGCAATGCAATTGCGGACCTTAATCTCAAAATACAATAGTGGGACACCGTTTTGACGGGTGGCTATACACTTACCGACCAGGGTGCTCCACTGCAAGGTTCAGCTTTTAACGGATATTCCTTCTAAAGTTGATAAGTGGAAGAATGTTGTGTATAACATCTAACAACTGTAGGACTTACTCTGAAACTTCTGAACCACTGCACTGTACGCGATAGTACCTGCTTCATGAATGGTCTGCGAAATTATTTGGGTTCGAAAGCTATTAAGATCTTCAGGTTGATTGTCACTAAGCTTGCATTCTAGGCTAGTTTGGCACTCTTGCTTTACCGACGGTCCAGCCAACTTTTCACTCGTGGAATTGTTGTCCGGTGAAGTTAAAAATGAAAACGGCAACATACCAACGAACGCCCTGAGTTCAGGTGTCCACACCAATAAGAACGACATTTCTGATTAAACTTACACCACTATCTGAGACCAGGTCTGATTCGGAGTGGGAAGATGCTGAGTATAGGAATGATGCATGTGGTGTATGAGAGCACTGCTAGCTACAAGTACAGTACGCGCATCTGTAACAGCCACCTAACATCTCCGAGCAATGAGACTTGCCCAACTCTGCCATCTAACTGAGACTCGGCCTCACCAGGGCGGCTGACCTGGGCGCTCCTATATCCAGCCAGGATGACTATATCACGGCTATGTGTCGACCTAAGGAGGAGCGCCAGGTCCCGGTAAGAGAAGTCCTTGACACTGAAGTCACTACAATCAGTTGGTGCACAAGCAAGATGTGGCATCCAGAGATGAATTCAAGATAATCTGCCAAACGAATAACACCGAATCTATTGCCAATGATAATCCAATCTACCAGTGCGATTGTGCTTGTTGTGTTGAGGTTTATACTAATTCCAGCCTGACCGGTTGTGACGGTCGTGGAGTCACTCGAAGTGCACAATCAGTATCCAGAAGACAGTTCGAATTCTGTTAGTCCGAGAACTTGACAACTCTTCTTGTTTGTAGTGTCTGAAACGCAGATGTCAACAATCAACGAGCCTAACGTTTGCACTAGATCGGTCTGTTAAGTTATCCGTTTTAGAGTGTGAAAACCGAAAGCGCTCTGAGTCTAAACAAGAGTCGATGGAAATCGGAGGGGTGGGTGGTAAGAGATGAAATTTACGGGCGAAATCTTCATGGAAGTTTTAAGAAACACTTGTGAACCAAGAGTGCAAGCAATGCAAAACCAGGTTGTGGCTGCAAGATACACACTGAAAGCTTAATATTATCGTCGTGCAGCATACAGCTTCATTTGTGAGTAGTATGGTGCGCACATTGGAGAACTAAAAGGCAGGTCTCAATGTCAAGAAGACACCAGACCAGAAGCGACCATTAGAATAGTGTGAACATAATATGTGGATGATGTCACCAAGGAGAATGACAATGTAATTCTACCCAATATCTGTGGATACCCATCAGCCGTGCAAATGAGTGTACGCGTTCGTTGCCCAATCCAGGCCGCATTGAACCGCCTCATACCTCCTAGCGGCCAACCGAGCTGTCAAACTGAACCAATTGCGCCCCATTCGCAGCAACCTACTTCACCTTCACGGGGCCTCTTTGTGCTGCTTTCAGCGCCGCCTTCACTCTACTCTTCATAAGTGTCTGCGGGGCAGCAAGCTTCCCGCGGTCTGTATTGACTCTGGCCATTTCAGCTACGTCCTCAAATTCATCTAAGAATGTCCTGACTCTCCATTTTTGAACGGCTTTGACTAGCGTATCTTCATCCCCGTTCCAGTCACGACACCAGTTACTGTGTCCGAAAAACACGCTTGGCCTACAAAGTTGTTTGCTGCATAAACTCTCCTACAGGTTGTGTTGACATATGGTTGGCGGCATCCGATTCGAATTAGCCTGTCACAGTGACCGAAGCCAAAGGACGCCTGCGCTCAGCCATCACTGCAATTGGCTTGCGCTGCACCAATTGCAGTTCCACCGACACACCACATATCCAGTGTAAACCCGAAGGAATGAGACTGGGAGGTGTGCCAGTGGGGCCTTTGTGTCCAGCCGGCCAATGCTGGTTAGCCACTTGATTGGCTAATAAGTAAAGAAAACTCTTATCTCTCGGATACTAAACAGAGAGAGGCTGCGATGACGGGATCTGCACTGAGAAGAAAGATTTTTGAAGTGTAATACAAGAAGCGTTGCAGTATAGGAGTGCAGGTTAGTGCATACCAGAGAAGAAAAGGATGAAAAGCAAAGTTCTCATTGGACTATGAAAAGCCAGGCAGACCATTCTTCATACAATGCAACAACAAAGCCGAAGAAAAGAATGGATAGAAATCCACAGACACTCAGGCATCTGCTTTTTGTCTGGCTGCTCCCCTTCGGCCAATCTGACAAGGTTGAACCCGCAAGGACAGAAGTCTCGGTCAGCACAGCCCTCCGGATCAAAACAGCACGCAAGCCTGACCACCACGCCAAGTTAGCAGAAAGGGTCAAGCGTTGACATATAGGACAACGAACGCGTACAATCATTTGCATGGTTGACGTATATTCGCACACCTGGGGCAACAGTACATTGTCAGTCGTGCTGATAGCACGTCTCCATGATGCAAACACACCAATCCAATAGTCGCTTCTGATCCTGTATCTCCTCCACTTTGAGAACTTCCCTTCAGTCCTCGAGTGCACGTACTATATTACTCATAAACGAAGTTGTATGTTGCAGGGCATCATCACATTAGATCGATTGACCTGCTCATTTTTCATGTTTACTTCCCTATCGTTTGTGCCAGGTAGCACACAAGCGTTTCCCAATATTTTGGGTCGTGAGCAAAAACAATGAGAACCGCTGCATTAGATTCGAAAGAATAAATTTAAAAAAGCTACAGATGGGCATGGACATCTAAACTTTGCACACATGAGTCACGACAAGTGGACTAGTCCTTGGATGGTTGAGCATGTCTTTACAAGTCTTTACAAGTAATTCGCTAACAAACTGTGAACGACAGAAAATCGTTTCCTTCTTTTGTTTGAGTTAAAAGGCATATTATCGTGTATGGTCTATTGGAATGAACTTTACCGTAATGGTAAATATTTCGGTGCACACATCCGTTTTGCAGCTTAGTGGTCAAACCCGTCGCAAAACCGAGTGTAGAAAAAAAGCCATGCACTATGGCATAGTCAATTGTTAGCCTGTCTAACAGTGCAAAAAGGGATCAGGGAAAGCAAAGAGCTAACCGATAATAAAGGCTATCAATGAAGTTGGCAAAACGACCAACCGTAATCATCATCTCTCCTGCTTCGACAACCGAAGGGTGACTTTAAACCGGTGACCTTCTTTGGTTTGGATTCAATTATTTCTGGATATCTAACGAAGGCTGCAGTATCCGAACTTTGTTTCAAAGTGTGACCATCTCTGTGCAAAGGGACAATTTGGCTATTGTCCGTCAACGTTTGATCTGAATCAAGAATTGTGTCACTGGAACCTCGTCGACCAATTGTATACATGCTCCTGGATCTAGCAGGACGTCTGGTTTTCCTCTTAGCAGTTTTGTTGTCCCGCTCCATTGTGGGCGCTTTCGTTGACTTCCAAGCCAGACGCTGGCACTCGTCGCGTAATTGAGCCATTTTCTCCAAACAATCCAGACCGTGCCGGTATTCCTCACGCAAAAGTCGCAAATCTTCACTCTGAATAAGTAGTTGGAGAAGTGCATTAAGCAAACAAAAGATTTGACACAAAGCATTGTTTATTCACACCTTACGTTTATTGCTTGTTAAAGTAATCCTCTCACCGGATGAATGTAAGGGGGAACTCAGAACTGTGAAAGGACTAGTTTTAAGGAGACAACTGGCGATCAGTTTTTAACAGAGATTTCAAAGTCAACAATTCATTGGCAATTCCGTTGATTTTCCCATAACTCAAAATTAAGACCCCACTAAATAGTTACCAGATGAGGTAAACCAAAGCGACTTGTAAATTTTTCACTGATGTTGTGTGCTATCACAAACCGCACACGCAATTATTCACAAGGAACGCAGGGGAATTTATATATTGTTTTATTCAAAAGTTCACATCGTAATACCGGTTCCGAAAGTTAGCACTCACACTACAAGGAGAGAACGAATGCAAACTCAATGTACAGAGATCTTCTATAACACAGCTGTATGTATGTGGATTTAACGCTAGATAATAACGTTACGGAGGTTAGTGATCAGTTTGCTTACTTGTGAAGTTAAACCAGTAACGGCAAAGGTATGGCGAATGAAATGGAACCTCGTGTCTCCAAGCAAAGACAGTGGTCAACAATCTAAGACATCTCTGGCGACTGAGAGGCGTAGCTCTGAGGCCTAAGGATTGCACATATAAGGTGAACATGTAGACTGTGTTACTTTACGTCCTCGAAACATGACCGCTTACGGTCAAAGACGTGAATCGTCTTCATGCACTTGACCTACGATTTCTGCGTTCATTTGCTTGCGTCGGGTGGCATCAATGGATAGGTAACGAAGAGTTTAGGAAGTTGGAATTTGGTGATGATTGCCGAGCAAGTTTCCTTGTCCAATTTTTAAGAATGCACTGACTAAGAGGGTTAGGCCATGTACTAGGGATACCAGTCAGTCGTCTGTTATACCGAGAACTATTTGCAGATGCCTCAGTCGACTGGCGTTTAGTGCGGGGGGCAGTGTTGACGTTGCATTAAGTGAACGAAGCCATTTTTCCAGGGGTTGGCCACTGTAGGTCGAGTTAGTTTCCCGAGCTGGAACCCTCGTGATTCATGGGTTCGGTAGCTCGAGATTTTGAGTGAGACAGTGGCTAATCGGGCTCGTTGGCTAGAAGGCTGCCGTTGTTTAGTTGAGTACGTGCACTTTCTGACACGGTACAGTGCGAGCCAGTAGGACGTTGGCTTGTTGATGAAGCCATTCATTCACATTTACATGTTGTAATGTGTGGACACCTTGACTTTGGATGTTTGCGTGTAGACACGGTTGTTTATTAGCTGGACTTCTTCCGTTTCTTTCAATTGACTAAAGTTTGCTTCTCTTCATCATGGTTACGTGGTAGTTGAACACCAATTAAACATCGGACATAACGGATCGTTCAATGCTGAAGAGTTTCTTAATTACATAGGGGAGTTTTCCTGACTTTGTGATAGAAGCTGGAACGAATTTATCAACTCTACCGTTTGTCTGAAAAACAAGAAATTGCAAATGAGTTAACCTTTGTTTACTGAAATCAGGTAGGCATTATGACGTCTGCCACTATGCATGTCATTCTTCACGGCGACACGCTAGTAGGCATCATGTGTACTGGATCTGAGGTTTCCGAGACTGAGTGGGATACTTTTCTCAAAGGACGGACTAGGGAGCTAGTTCCGTACGGTGAGCAACAGCCAGCATATTAGTATGCTACGTCCGCCCTAACCAACGAAGTGCACGCTGAACATCTATTAGGGTTTTAGCATTATTTGGTGCTGATTAATTGTTTATTGCTGTTGTATTCTATAACTCCATTACTGCTTCGACTAATTCACGTAACCACAGTGAAAAAGTCCTAATATCTTGTCACTTGTCTTCTCTCTGGCAAACTGACTTTGCAACCAGTCTCGTCTTTGAATGGATCCACGGACGATAATGTGTTTGTTGACGGCGACGCTTTTGTATATTGGTTTTGTAAAGTTTCTGTCTTCATTTCAGTCTTATTGAGAATAATGGAACTTCAAACCACTGTGCCGTAGGTAAATTTCAAAGCCAGAAATGTAGTAGTTTTATATTTACTGCCTTATATTACGTCATATATGGAGTAAAGTCAGTTTACATAGATGATAAATAATTCGTGGAGTAAATGTACGGAGTTTTATTTTATTACCAATCATTAGTCTGTTATACTTCCTTTCTTATCCCAAGGAATGATAAAAGTGCCACAGACCATAAACTGAAGTCCAACAGTATGTTTTTTCTCGAACTCAGAAAATACACATGTACAGGTCCGTATATCAGTCGTATCAACAAGTGGGATGAATCGGCAACAGTTGCGTTTCACAGTAGCCTGTAAAGTAACTTGCCGGAAAATAAGTGTAAGTTTATGAAAAGTGTTAAGTAAATGGAATGAAGATTCATGATGAAAAGGACGAAGATTACTGTTAAGTGGTGCGGGATTTTGGCCGCTACAAACAGAATAACTGTTACAACTGATGGCAGACACCACAATGCCGTAAACTTTCCAAAATTGACTGGCGCAAATGGTCGTGGAAATGCGAAAGCTGGGATCGGTGTTGTGTAATCTAAAAGGAAAAACAGTAACCTTAAGGGTATAGACTTTGAATGGAACAAACCTCTGTGTCCGTGAGAGTTTCCTACTAGCGGTACGGGTGGTGTCGCCGTCCCCAACCTGAGAGACAGCGCCCCTTAACCTCGTTCAGTAAATGAACAAAAAATGACATAGATACAACTAGAAACGCAAACGAACAAAACACTGATGAGTTGAACGCTCATTCCAAACGGATTACACGGGAGTTGTATGTATAGAATGTTTTTACTCCGAACTGTAGTACTTCAATTCAAGTGCACGTACAATCGCAGGACAAAGCAACCACAAGCAAAATCCAAACTAGTAAAGCAAAAACAATTTCACGATTTGCTTTCTACTTCCATACTCAACGAACTCATACTTGATGGTTCAATCCATTAGTGACCTGGTGACTAATAATTCAGACAACGGCGACCTAAGTATAACTCGACGCCGTAAACAGCTTGACAAAAAAAAGCTGAAAACAACCTTCAAAGATATCAAGATTTATTCCACTATTTAAATTCCACACTCAATTTATTCTCGTTTAGACATGTCTACTGATTATAGCAACATCCGTCCGAATACGCGCGGAATGTCTTATCCACGGGGGATTGCAGTCTAATGAGAAGCACATGTAGCGAAGCATTCCGATAGCTTGATTGACCGGAATTTCAATTCGAACATTACTCACGTCTGATCGAAATTTTTACATTCAGATAGACTTTTAGCCAGCCGCTTTCAAAAATAAAGACTAGACTCGGATCTCGTTTTTCTTGTGGTTTATCAGTAGTGCATATTCGTGACACAACCAATACGCGAGCTCCTGCTGAGTTTTCATGAGGCAACCGTGCTGACCACAGCGCCACTGATCTCATATTGTACACGACTGAGTTACCATACCTGAGCGTTCAACCACCAGATATGAGGAGCTTAAAAGAAGGTCCTGAAATTCTACTACCACCAATATATATAAAGGACTGATAACCGAGTTCTGCAGAGTAAAAATCAGCACACAATAAAGTATTAAAAAAACACCTTGGCCAAAGTGATGACAGGTAACTCAGATGAGATAGTAAAACTCCCCCAAATCCTAAAAGTTACTAGTTATGGTTGGCGTACTAGGGTCCAAGTACCATCAGTGTATTGTGAATGATAAACCTGTAAAACACAGTAACAGTAACGGTTTAAAATACCGTTCTTGTTTTTTCCAATAGTACCCACAACTGTCCGTTTGAGGAAAACTACAGTGAATATAGATGTTTACATCCTGTAATTTATAAAACTGTCCTAAAATACACAGTGATGCGCATTCCATAATAAACGCCTCACGACCACTTTCGCCCCAATTTTCACTCACAGTATAGAACGAGTTGAAAATGTGCAAAAAAAGGCAAGTGTTGTGGCACCAAGCAAGTTATCCGCATGGAGTCAGATTACAAGTATCTAACAACCACCATTTCGAAAGGGATGAACAAATCAATGGAACCAAGAAAGTATGAATACCACATACTTCCAGGAGTTCTTCTGTAGTCTGTGTTAAACTTCAGTGGAATATCGTACTATCAAAGTGGAAAAACAAGAACCGATTTACAGTGTTCTCCAGTAAACATTACAAACGTCTGAGCTGCAGCGCGTTTCTATAGCGGTTTGCATTATTGAACAATGTTGGACCCAGGGATAAACCTAGGTGCACGCGATGGCCCGGATTAGGAACAGGTTCGAATGACACTTTGTCTTTGATTACTGATGAGTAGTAGGGGATTTGGTTTATTTTCAAGTTGACCATCACTCATATTTGATCTCAGCTTTCGCATTCAGATAGACTTTCCAGCCAGCCTCTTTCGAAAGAAGCACTCAACTCGAGTTCCGCTCTCATTAGAGCTCGTCAGTAGTGCATATCCTTGACACGGCCGGGATTTGAACTCCGGACACGCTTTCATGAGACAACCATGTTGACCACTGTGCCATTATTATTATTATTACTACTGTTACTAAACAGCCAAAGCGCATACTCGAAATCTACCAACGAACAAAACCAGCTTCCCAAACGCATCGTACTACCATAACTATTGTAAGTCTCTCAACGGATACAGTACAGCAACTAAGGGCAACATTTTTCATTCGGTGTTTCCCGCGAATTTGATGTTCGGTAGACCGATCCAGTTGGATAAATGGTTTAAGGAAGAAGCAAGGAGAAATGTGATGTTAAGGTTTTCCCGTCACTGTGTTGATCAGAGGACGACGTTTGTTGCGAGGTTCACGGTTGTATTAAAAGCGATCTCAGGTGGGAAATAGGGTAGCCTAATACAAAGTAAAATCGACATGGATCATGCTTGGGAACACTAAACAGTACAGTGATAAATATGACGCACACTCGCATACATGTAAATAATCCACAAAGAGACAGGCGAACAAGAGACAGAACACCCGACAATCTATGGAAGTGCTTTTTGGATTTGGTCTATATGTGAGTGTGGCACCCGATGATTCTGGCTTCCTTTCACGTAGAGCAATGGCACCACCATTTCAAACAAGTCTGCCGTGACCGAAGAGTTAAGCAGACCCTAGGTCAAGAGAGTCTGCCAAAAAAGTGGTCTGCTACTTGAAACTGTGGTTCAACAGGATGAACTTTCAAAGTCAATAGAAGATGTGTTAACAAAAAACTACGTGTGTGTATAGGGTTTTGTACACCACGACCAAGTCTGCCCTCAGATAACGTAGTTGGTTGAGAACCGGAATGATATTGTTAACCTTCACCAGTGCGAATTCATCCTAAACCCCGTGTCTCTCTTAGTCATCAGCCTTTCAAAAGTATTTGTAAGAGCATATCTGAAGGATGGGTGATCGGCTCGTAAGTTGGTTAAAAAAAAACCGCACAATGGAGATTTACATTGTGAAGTCATCTTTCGCGGTTCGGCGTATTAAATATAAAGTGATATTTGAAATAAATGTAAATCGAGAAACAGCCAGAGAAACAAGAGGTAGAGGAGCAGATTCTAGGCCCAATGCTTTTAAGCCGTCATAAAACCTGAAGAGATTCAAGGTTACGTTGTTTTATAGTGTGTATGTTTTAGAGTGCTATTTAAACGTTAAGAACATGCTTTAGTTTAAACAAAAGCTCGGTAACTACCAGAAAACAAACAAACAAGTATTTCATCTGTGTAATCGTCTAGGCAAAAAGCACTAGCGAAGTGTATGTGTTGAATTACCTCCCACTGATCAGCACTTGCTGGGTGCTTTGACGTGTTTGAGAAGTATTGAAAGCGTCCACCAGACTCTTTGGCCAAATCAAAGAGAAACTGGTTCGCCTCTTTGTCAGCACAATTGAAACTGACCGTATTAATTGGTATCCGATTGATAAGGTGCATTTTCAGTAACACGGTCTTGGGATCTTGATCTGGTCTACCATCGGACAATAAGTAGATACCCTGGGTACGTTTACACGCCAAAGCGAACTGTAGGGCGGCCAAGGTATTAGTTGTCCCACTGCAGGAGAGGTTTTTAACCCAATCGGCTGCTGACTTGAATGAAAAAAAGGAGGTATTTGTTCCGTCAACAGTTGGTAGTAATTAGAAGCACGTTGAAAAAAAGTGTGATTTGAAGAGATTTTGCTGACTGTATTGTAATGCACATTGTTGTTATTCCCCTAACATACTAGGAATATTTTTAACGCTTTCCTGAATAACATTTGTTCTCAACGTATTAGTGTTTTCATTGATACCTGGAAGTTCACACTTTGAAACATATGAAAGATGGAGTACAAATTATGCATACCCACGTCCTCACAACGATGTGTGGTGAATATGCGTACCTATCGACCTTTGCTCTCGAATTACATTGTCTACACAAGAAGATCCATAAAGTCCGCTGATGCATCATACCAAATCAAGTAACCAGTAGGTCGATACCGCTTTTTTCCTACATAGGGAGGTGACAGAAAATATATCGTAAGTGTAGCAACACGGATTTGCCTCCTTGACTTCAAAGAAGGGTCAATCTGTGCCGCAGGGCATTTCATTTCAAAATTCATTTTGAGCAAGCCTTCTGCAAAAGGGACTCCACATTCCAACCTGCTTTGATTGATGCGGGCATTTGCACACAACTGTTGATAGGATTCTTAACTGACGTCTAAACTCATCTAAGAAAGTGTACAACTGAAAGTTTCTACGGCTGGTTGGTGGAGTTCGTGATGACCATGTAAACCTCAGCTTCGTAGCTCTCGTATCCTCGATCAGGAACATCCTGAATCCGAGTGCAAATCCAACAGCACTAACAATATTTCAGCCTACATTACTGCCGGCAGTTCATTCAAATCGCACCATTTGAAGCTTAAGGTATGCCCCAAACCATGGTGGATCCGCTTCGTTAAGACTAAAACAAAGAGGATAGAGAAAAGCCTTCCTGCTTCGGTGAACTTTACTGAGTGAACGTTATACATATAGAGACTAGCACAAGATGATGATGCTATACTACTCAACAACTCATCTCAGATAGGGTGAGTAGTCCTGGTTAATTATGTGAAATACAACAAAAAAAAGAATGCTTCAGACGTTTTTCACATCCTGGTCATTCTGGTGTCCTCGTCGATCCACCTCAAAGACCGAATAGAACTACTACTAACGAATAGGTTTAGGTGCGCACACCTGTCAAGTTGGGTAAAAAACATTTTCCTAATAATACATATTCACCGTCCACGGATCTCAGAAAAGACTGAATGTCCATTCGGAACCAGGAAATGAACACATGCCACATGCACACTGACCAACACAAAGTGAAAAGAAACACCAATGTTTGAAGGCGATCTGATTAAATAATGTGCCTAGCACACCAACTTGAGTTCAAATATGAAGTAAAACGGTGAATTTCTAATTCTAAGGTGGACAAAATAGGACGTTAGCAGTGCTTCAACTTCACATCAAACCTTACTGTTGAGGCACTAACGGGGTGCGCCCGAAAGTAGGCAATGCTTTTTGTAGGTTTTGCGTTTGCAAACAAAACAGTTTGAAGAGAAATGAACGAGTAACCACTGATCAGATTGTTAACTACATCTCGGTGAAAATTATTTTCATGAATGTGCACCGAGTGTGTGAACAAGGTTTATCATTGAAACTAGACATGCAAACGCCACTAGGTTGTTCATCTACTTCTTCCCATATATTTATTTATATCGTAATCTCCCATCTACAACGTTTACCTATCTACGTTCATAATACACTACTCGATACTTCCCGAGGCTTCTGTGCACGAAAGTTCGGCTTGCACTTGTGCAACAATTTATAGCTGGAGACATAAGGAAAGTCAAAGGTTTTTCACGCGCTACTCTGAGCTAAACGAGTCACTTCTTCCGTGTTACACCAAAAACACACGTTGTCCAATAGAAGACTAAAATGGAAAACTGTCCTCTGGCTTTGAACCAATATCTCCAGGAACTAGGTTTCTAGAAATTAAAGTCTTCAACATTCACAATCAGGCAATGGACAAACTGTCTTACTACCAAGGTATGATGCGATATAAGTGAAGCAGGGATTAGAGTAGAAGGTAACTGAATCGATCGCGGGTAGAAAACAAAGTTTTTTTAGAATACAAAACATTCGGAGTGTGAAATTGTGGTCCACTTGTTGCTTTTAAGAGAGTAGACCATCCAGCAAGGGGTGAGGTATCTGATGGTTGAGAACAGCGGTGGTGCTGTTGTTTGTCTGGAATTGTACGACCACCAGAATGGGATTTCAGTGAGATCGCCGATAAAGTGGTTAGGCAGAAACACGCCTTCTTTGATTTTTCGTACAACGGATAAACTAGCAAGATAGGCTTATGTCCAGCAGCAAATTATACAGTTTTGTAGACATTACCGAATGAGTATGACTGTCACAATGTAATGAGAGTACAAAATTCTACTTGCTTCCAGAGTCACACAGAGTCTATTGTGTCATTTTGAAAGGGGCTAACTGGAAAGTCTATGAGAATTTGACAGATACGAACAATTACCGGTGATGTTTAATTTACACAGAGTTTCTATGCTCACGTCACCTCCACCAATGCAACAAATCACTGGCGGTTTACTTTACAAACAAATGCGACTTTTGATAATTCAGCATTGTGGATAACCAAGCCCATTTTTGCCCACCAATATGCAGTCAACGAATAGCAGTTCGTCGTACAGAGTTCAACTGTAGTGTATGCATATTTACCGTCATTGTGGCTGGTTTGGCCCTCCGTACCGAATGGCGGATGTGTTGGGTAAAAATGCTAAGTCCGCTGAAATTCGATCGGAACGGGTTACCAAATGAAGGCGACTATACTGCCTCGTAAGGCACAGTACCTCGACTATCCATGATATTTACTGAAATCAGAGACCTTTGCAGAAAGTCCGTACAGAACTTGGTCAACGTAACCATCTCCCTACCAGTCACGCGTCCACATGTGCTAGGGTGAACAATGGTGACCGAATTGATCATTTACATTCATTAAAGTTCAAGTTGGTCAGTCAAATTCCTGCAACGACAAACAGCGGCAACTGGATCACCAAAGTAAATCCAAGCATCAAAAACCGGTAGGCGTAGTTTGTAAAGTGACTGTAATTTCGTTTACTCTCATCACCCATAAAAAAGGCAATCGAACAAGTTGTTTTAGATCGAACAGGATGGGTTGAAAGAAAATTCGGCTGAAACTTTGAAGACTGTGTGACAATGTACTCTCCATTAGGATAAACTCGACATTATTGTTAACCGTTTGGTAAACACCACGGTGAGTGACTACGATTGATAACAGTCAACGCACGGTTTTTTGTGACATGATAAAATAGTCAACGATCCTTCAGGATTAACGCGATGTCATCGCGGCCAATTGGTGGGCTAGACTTACGCTCTCCTTCCTGCCTGGGTTCTGTCTGTGCCATCGAAAGTTGCCCACTGGTCCTTACACCAAGATCACTGCCAATGCTTACAATATGCCCCCGTGGTTACGTGTGAAGTTATGTATGCAGTGGGATGTACAATATTTAGAATTAGACACTTTTACCCACATGGCTTAAAAAAACGATGATCTGTAAAGACTTGCATTTAGGTTGCTTGCGGTCGTCGTACGCAGAGAGTCACTCCAAGGTTTCACTGTACTACCAAACGCCACAAAATTGACTCGACTCTTCTGCCTCAGTTGTTCCTGCACAAGTGTGAGTAACTTGTGCTTTACAAACTCCAAGCACGGCAGCATGGACGTACTTGTATCGATAAGTATACAGACCTGAAGCGCCAACAAATGAACACAGATTTTCTGTCAAATCAACAATAAGCACAAAGTTTACAAAGAATGTTATGAGATCAACGCCTTTTTTCGAAGACAGGAATAACAAGACGAACATGAAATGAATTACTGCAGTTTAGTGATACTCTTACAACTCCAGTAACTGAGATAGGTTTCACCTCAGAGTGAGGATTGACATGTTAGATAACAAAACACTAAGGACATCAAAATCATGCGTGCATCAATTCACCTGGAAGCCCAGTCTAAGGGCATAGAAAAATCCAACTGAGCACGTCGCGGCTTTTCAGAGTCAATTCCAAGTGTTCATGCGCATTAATGGTTAAAACCCCTTTAAAAGACAGTGAAACAAAAACCCCAGTGACATTCCATTCCGCGTACCCACTTAGAAGTATAGTGAACTAAGTCTGTTAAGTGTTTAGCCATTCCGAGCCTTCCCAAAGTATTTCCGCTTTTTATGCTTACATTTCAGTCCGCAACTAAGGTTTAACCACTGGGTTCGGTACGCCAACCATACGTGAATAAAAGACGTGATTTATGTTTCGTCCCAAGCACTTACGTGACCCTGTGAACACTCGGTCCCAGCAACCACCAGAAAAGTGGCGGACAGCTGCCTCGATCTACCTGAGTTTCACCAGTATCAGGTACGCCGGAGAATCGACCCGTGGATAGGCGGTACATTGTAGTCTAATTACCTATTCACCAGACCACGGGGTCGTGGTCAGCCAGGATGCAGGAAGCTAATTCAAATAACTCCCAAAAATCCAGTTGACCGTGACCCTGTGGCCTGGTGGATAGATGTTTAGACTACAGTCTGCCGTTTATCCACGGGTCATGGGTTCGTTCTTCTGGTGAGCGTGGCATAGCCGTCCACAACTTCGCTGGTCATCACTAAGACCAAATGTTTGCACACGCTTCTTCTCATCCCCTTTTGGAGCCCGTTCGCACACCGACCACAAACAACAGCTGATCGGTTTCAGTCTATGAACGAAAGGAAGCGTAACAGCTGTGGAAACTAACTTACGTAACCCATCAGGGCGAGCTCAGATAAATGGTGATTGATGCCTATGCCACACTTGTGTACCACTAAAGCGTAGTGGCGTTACAGGCGCACGGTACACGAAAAGCTGATTCCACACTGACTACGTTATGCACCACACATTCTCTCGTGTTTTAAATGGCATTTCCTCAGTTAAGTCGGGTGGAAAAAAAAGTTTGCACATCTCAGAGCGTAAGCGAGTGCATTTCTATCGATAGTTGTTTCATATGCCTGAATCCCACTAAAAGAGCTGCAGTAGTCTTGAATCGACAAGTGTCTCTTAACATTTTGGTCAAATTAAACTTGAGTCAGTTTGCGTTACGCAAACCTCATACACATGAAGCTAACCAGTCCAACAGTAGTTTCCATCAATGTTGGGCGGATACACCACAAACTCCGTCCGAATCTAAGAGGTAAACGGAAGCTCGTCAAAACTAGAATGTACGTATGTCTAGCCAGGTAGCAGTACCATACACTTATTGGTGATAGCTTTTGGAGTTATGTTCGTACTCAGCGCGCCAGACCAAAATGGCAAAGTTTAACAACGGATCAAGAAACAAACCGAACAAGAACACTTGCTTCGTCTTCTGTGATTGTGCCAAAAAGTTCACGGGAACCTTCACAAAGCCAGTCGATACGTCGCTGTATGGCTGTCAAGGTGGCCTTAACTCTACGAGAATAGAGCTGATACAGCTGAGGTGTGACCTGAACGTGGACCAAACTGCCATCTTTCCATAGTACATGAACAAACTCATCACAATAGCGTGCGTTGATCAATTTTGGATGGACGATCTAAGTGGAGAATTGAAGACAACACAGTTAACGAACATGTAAAAATTTATACACACAGGAGTCATCACTATCATACAACCCAAAAGCCTGATCAGAAAGTACTGTGGCTCGGGCCGCCAGTCACCTCAACAGTGACGTAGAATATCCTAGAAAACGTTAGTAAGACAATTGAAAACTCAAAAAAGACGAGGTGGAAGAACCGGAAATGGTATAGCTGCGGCACACCGTTATCTCGGATAGCGTCTCCACTAGAGAATTGAGTGGTCAGCTAGGCAGGGGACACTTATTCCCTCTTAGTTCGGTGACGCAATCAGGGTCCTCATATATTGTGACCACGTTATTGCTTGAACACCATGCGGTTTCACCCAACTGTTGGTGGGCCCAGTATATAACGCCCGGTACGGCAAAAAATCAGTTGTCATACGGAATTCTTGACCCAACCGTCTCAAGCTGTGCAACGTAAGCAGTTGGTCAATTGATCGCGCAGCCCGAGCGTCCTGAAATACGCAACGACGTACAGCCCTGTCGCTCACTCGATCAGTCCACTTATGTGGGATACTTTCCACAGACAACAATAGTCATTTGCAACAATTCGGTTGATATCTTCATTGCGAACAGGCCACGTTTCCGGACCACAGGGTAGAAAAGAACGTACACAAGCGTTATGTATCACCCCTTCCAGCGACAACCGGATGACCTTTCGGAGTCACAAATGACAACAATATTGCAAGCTATCGAGAAGATGCTACCCAAGTATGTGAAACTGTCCGCAGTCTCAAACGGATTACGTGCAATGAAGAAACTAGGATTGGATATGCTCCTCTTGAAGTAGCACTTTGCGCTTTGAAAGTGCGAAGCGCATTCCACAAAAACCAGCCCGGTCACTCACTTTGTTCACCATTGTCTGCATGTCTTCAGCAGAGGGGTTAGGCAATACAGTCATCCATATACTCCAGACTGGTCAATCTAGTGCCAAGAAGAACAATACGAACTTCACTGGACTCCTCGAGAGCACCCTCCAAAATGTCTTCCACGAACACACTTAACGAACGCCCCTAGAAGTGATGAACTTCCGAAACAGTTGTCCATAAACCCTCAACTTGCTTACAGAGTGAGCATATAGTGATCACAACAGAATCACTAATTTCGTTGGTACTTTCTTGCGAAGAAGACAGTTTCGGATAACGTTGCGAGCAACTGAACTGAAAGCAGCCTTTAGGCTTAAAAAGAACACGACCGTCGGCTGCATACAAGAGTGCCATCATCATCATCATCATAGACAGCAATACATCAGTGGTTCACACTAATGCTTAACTGCCACACAACCATGAAGAAACAGCAAACCCTATATAGAAAGAGAGAACGAAAAAGAAGGGGACGGGAAGGGACCTAACTACTGAAAATGACTACGTCCCTATTCAAACGTTCAGCATCAAGGTGCCTACACCTTGCAAACAACACAACCGAGCTGCAAGTGAGAGTAAGGCGTCATCAGCGAGACAGCTTCCTTACGGCTTTCACTGCACCGCGTCATTAAATGCACTCACTTCACAGACAGCTCGGCCAAACAACGACAACATTCACGCCACTGAGCTCGATTAGCCGCCATCTCACCTAGTGTCTCCAACCAAGAGTGCCGATGCTTCAAGATATGACGTACGGTAAAAATGTGATCAACGCAGCATCAAGCGGATCAGAATCCTGCTTGTTCTTCGCGCATCTGACTTTCTTTAGTCTTAGTGAGTCGATGTAAAATGAGGTCAGTGAGTAACTTGGACGCAACAGACACTAGGCTGATGCTTCCGTAGTTGTCATACAGACTTCCAGCCCTCTTTTGGAAAACGCGAATTACCGTTGATAGGCAATAATCACGAGGTACCTATTCAGTTCCCCAAATCGTCTGAAAGAGCTTCGTCAGTTCTGACATCAACCTCACCCAGCTATCTTTGAAAAGAAAAAGAGAAAGAAGACGTCATCCAGGAGCCTTCTTACGCTTCAATAATTTAAGCTTCAGGGTCACTACTGCTTCCCACGGATGGCCATTTGGAACGCAATATCGGACCATTCAGGTCCCGTCGTACATGGTCTGGCTGAGGCCGGCTCTACCCATCTGCCATTTCGGCGTGACGGGCTGGTGATAACTGAACCATCTTTTTCACAAATTGACGTCAAACATACCAACTGGACGACTAGTACAACCACGGGTCAGGACAAAAATCCTGCTACTCCCAGATAAAAAGACTCGTTCCATCTCTTTTGACTATTTGATCAAGTGGTACCTGCGGTCTTTGTGCAAGCCTCTAGTCAGATTGCGTTTGAGTTCTCAATGGTCGAGAGCATATACGGAATCAGATGGAATTTAACGACGCTTGTTCATGGGATGTATTGACGTAACGAAAATCCAGTGTTGGTTGTTTCTTAAATACTACTTAATCTTGGTTAGAAAAGGTTGTGTGGACCTGACTTTGCTGTTGAGATATTCCGGTAGCACAGGCATGGGTTTTCTAGACAATATTAAGCATGCTTAAGTCATGCATTGGTCGTAGGTTAATCTCTCAAAGTTCGTTTTTCCATAACTTAGTCTGGAGTTTCTGACAGTGGCATCACTCATGATCAAGACCAACCAGTACAGTATTCTGCTCTCACATGTGTCACACATCTACGACTGACTAATACATACGTAATTAGTTTCATTCGACAACTATATTTAAACCAATCACAATTAGCAAGGAATTACCCCATAAACACAAGCATGATATGAATTGCCAAACGATATGATTGCTACCGTCAGAGTTATTACACAGAATTGGTTCAACCCTGGACATTGTGGAGATTTCCATTTAACCCCTGAAGGCATGAATAACCATTTATGCATAAATCCATAGCACAGACAACGAAAACACGTGACTATCCGCTTATGGGCGGCTGAAGATGAGTGACTCTGATCTAGGTGTCAAGTGGTTTTGAATGCTCACCAACATCTTTCGCTACTCTCACTACTTTTAGGTACAGCATGCATTTAACAGACGTCTTACGAAAGGAAATACAGGGCTTAAAATTCGCTCTTGTTGAAGTTCATCAATCGCATCGTCTGCCGAGATTCGAAATTTGATTTAAGTACATGTGAAGTGACCACGCTGAACATTGCACCGGTGACTTCACTCTAGGCATAAACAAATCATTAGGCCCAAACGTTCAGGCACATTTGCGTGAGTAATGCTCGATTGTCCATGTGATGGATGATTATCAAAGTTTAGCTTACCACACCTTGCTGCTAACCTACTGCAAAATTGCAAAAGGTTATTCCAAATTCAAGAGCTAAATAACTGATCGGTGACAAGATGGTGAGCAGCAACAGCGGCCGTTTTCTACACCGCCCATTATTTACTGATACCCTAGATAAAATGAAAAGTTTCACTTTTAGTCTCATCAGCTATTACAACTTCCTGAGTACACTATACATTCCCACATAAACACTTCACAACGATGCTGGAATTAGAATAAAAACTGAAACAGCAGGTTTTTTCTTCGCAAATTGACCTAATAACTTAACTTTGACCGTAATCGCTGCATTGTTGGACTGCGAGTACCGCTTTCCAGATTTTCCCAGTACTGGTTACCCTGTACATGGATATCGAAAAAAAGCGTACACATTACGTAAGCTTCACGTCAAGGTCAGGTACGCAGAATATGACACGTGGACATGTGAGCCAACGTGTTTCCGCACTGCACAAACCTGTTTGGCTTTGTTTAGTAACCACAACAGTTGACTGCCTGTTGGAGCAGTTCAAGTGGATAGGTTGTAAATGATAGTGGTGGCCAACTTCAGTGTCAATAGCGAACTTTTCAACTGATAGAGAGCAAGTAGATAAAAATAATGTGAAAAAGCCAAACAGTGATTACTGAAGACTTAAGATGATGAAAACTAATCAAAGCACGGTCAGCGGAAGCTAAGATACGGCACAAAAGTTTATAGAAGTGAAACAGTAAGCTGCAGACTTGACAAGAAACCT
This sequence comes from Paragonimus westermani, assembly GCA_008508345.1. Classification (NCBI taxonomy): domain Eukaryota; kingdom Metazoa; phylum Platyhelminthes; class Trematoda; order Plagiorchiida; family Troglotrematidae; genus Paragonimus; species Paragonimus westermani. The sequence goes on from QNGE01000878.1 coordinate 162,504, forward strand.
CTTCTTAGATGACCAGTAGCTAGGCTAAGAGGGTGCGGGCAAAAATTCCGTAAAGTACGTTCACGGCAAAATCATTACGCTACGTACGCTTTCAGACAATTAAAGTGCGTCTCGCACATAAATTTGAGCGAACATTTTAGCTAGTTCCAGAAATTAATACCAGCCCATTTATTTTCCTATTCACAGTGAAACTGTTAATTTTTTCCAAGACCGGTTAAATCACTTTTGAATCACATTAGCCTCTTTTAAGTAAGCCCTCTCTAGCTTAAGATAAAGCGGTTGGTTATCAACGTCATCCTTTAAAAAGACATGCACTTGACAGTAATTTATCATTAATGTTTTCTCTCAAAAATTAGCAAGCTTTAAATATGTTTGTTCGAACATATATAATTCTGAATGTGCTTTCATCATGGTCACAAAATCAACGTGCAATTTTGTTTCTTAGTGTTACTGTCAGTCACAATTTTTCGTCGATTTTCAAGTTATACGGTACTTATGATGAAGTTTTATTCAAGGTTACTTTTTTCTAATCAAATTTGGATGCTTACAGACGAATCCTTGACCATTTATCATTGTCTAAAACTATAAGCCATAAGGTGGTTTTTACGCAGGAAGAAAGTGTTTCAAGATAGACTTTCATTAGCACGGCTGCAAACAATACATTCCAGTTTACTGGATTTCTCTAGTTAAAGATAGATAAAAATGGATAGTTTTGTTGTCATAGGAATATGTTTTTTCTTCCGATTATTTTTTGGGTGAGACTGAACTAGGAGTAATTCTTAAGTTTTTCTTGTCGTGGAGGACTCCAAAATTAAGTGACAAAGTCGGATTTTCGAGTGAACAGTTAAAGTGTAAATTTTAAAAACTAAGAACACATTGGCAGTGTTTGTATTTGTTAGATGAATTTCATCGTCAACTTGGATGACCCGAACTACTCAAATAATTGTCTTTCAAAGGCCGTTTCCGATGGAGGTACTTAAATGTATAGCATACTTTTTTCATCTACTCAAAGATGGTTATAGCTTCAATGATTTGCTTGAACTTGTGACCACGTTTATTGTTACCAGTAAACAAAGTTTCTTCTTCAGACCTTCTGATTACTGCATGCCCCGTAACTTTATGAAGTATGATTAAATTCAAACAAGACGTTGGTAATTTTCAAGATATTATCACTTGATATATATTGTTAACTCAAATGGGTGGCAACTTCTGAAGATCATCATCTTTGCAGAAATCAATGATGATGCATCCGTAAAATGTGCGGACTTTTCAAGGTCAGTTATTTTAAAAAGTCCGACTTCCAATTCAAGTGAACATAAATCAGTAGAACTGGAATTTTCCAGGTGGCTTCAATAAATATCAAGGGGATTCTTTTACGGACAGTCGTATTGGTGTATCTCTTTGTCATGGTTGCCTGGGATGTTAATCAAACTATCGGAAACCAACATTCGTAAATTTCAGATCATTCCGAACTTTCCTGATATTGAGTAGTCTACGTCGAACATAAAAGCATTTGAAAATAAGTGGAGACAGCCGACTGGAAATTACCAGACCAGAAATGATACGTTAGTTGTATTTCCGAGCAAGTGTTAAAAATACGAACTTATTTGAACTCCTTCGGGTATCAAAGAGTTGACAACATGGTATTTAACATCACTTACTGTTGCTGGTTGGGAGGACTCTGACGAATCATTTCGTTTACAGTGTTTTCCACCTTTATTGGAATATTGTAAGTCCAAGCTATCAGTAGACGACAATTCATTTCCTTTCAAACTCATTTCCCTTACTGAGGGCTTGAGCAAATCAACCACACCATCACAGTGTTTGAACGCAACATTTGCTAGCGTTTCGTATAGTCCTAAATGTTGCGCCCTCAGGCTATGACGTTCGAGCCACTCCTTTGATGACATGCGTTCTTCACGCTTTCCGCATGTGATGTTTACGGGTGCTGGCTGGCACACTGTTTCACTACCCGTATCTTGCTCATCTAAAACTGAATGAATTTGACAGAACATAAGATTTGATCCACCTTACAAATTGATGAACAATCTTAAATGAATCCAAACAACCACGGTAATGGGTCAAACTGGACAAGATAAAATTTCAAGCAATCAAAAATTCAAATGGACAGGGAAGGAACTACTGCTGGAATGACAGATAATCATGTATCCGTTCACCAGGTTGAGGTTCGCGTGCACCGTTAAGGTCAACTCTCTCTTCTCTATCGCCCAAATAGGTGCCATGGTCTGTAAACGCTCACTGACCCAATCTAGTTCAAATATATTAGCCTAAGCTCCTGTAGAGTGTTGGCCCGCTTCCGTTTGCACTCCATGTCCCACCAGTACAATCTGTATGGTTCGTACCACTGTGAAACAGTATGAAAAAACTATAGTCGCTTTAAGCTGACATCTTACCACAGAAAGGTGGTGCCGTTCATATGTTGATAACTAACATGCACCTAACCAGCAGACACTTTGGCTCGAACTGCCACACATCCTGTCACTGATGTGGAGTAATTGAAAAAAACCACTGGAAAGAAGTGAATGGGAAAACAGCTTCAAATTAAACTACAATCGTCGTGAGTACGGCACGTCGTAGACCAAGTCATGTTGCCGGACTGGATAAAGGGTGATTTGAGCGACCATAAAACCCCAAACAGGTGAGGCAACACCTGCCCACTTCGATTTAAAAAACAATCGGGGTCCTCATATTTCGTGACCACGCCGTTGTTTGAACACCACACAGCTTCATCCAAATGCAAGTGATTTCAATAAATAGCGCCCAGTGAGAAAAGCACTCAGCTGGAATGCAGAGTAGGTGACCCAACCATCGCAACTTGGGTACCTGGCTCATTAGTTGGGTCAGTTGTACATTTTCATTCTTCTCATTCACGCTCCAACAAATTGTTGCACCATTCACGAGATTATCTCGCTAGACGTGAGCTGACTGGCGGAGGGAACAGTGACTGACTGCAAGTAAGCTTCTGATATACGCATTATAAACAAGATACGCATCTGAACCATACAACAAACAGAACCCGTGCAATCATGAAAGCCTTTTCCTTTCGGCGATAATCGGACGTCTCTTCGCCCCCACAGATGATGCAGGTCTGCAAAGGCGACATATATCATCATTGTTCTGACTGACATTCCACCGGCAATAATACAGGCTGACCAGATACTGCTATACACTTATGTGAAAAAGTCCGTAGTCTCTAGCTGACTGTACGCAACAGAAAACATGAGGAGGAATGCTTCGGTTCTGAAGTTGCACTTTGCGATTTAAAGCCTATTCCACACAGGCAAGTTACTTCGTTCATCTAGTGTGGATTCCCTTGACAAGGGATCTAGAAACAGTTACATCAGCACAATGAACTGAAACATCTAGTGGTATTTTACCCACGCTCACAAAGCCCCCTAACAACTACATTAATCCCTTTATTCAAACCCACCCTGGCAGCCAAAACAAATCAAGCAAGCTGAATGGTTTCACTGTTCATCCTCGTACTGCCCAATGCCAACGCACCCCGGTTCTTCCAGTCCACGAACAATAGAGCGATTTGTATTTCTCAAACAAATACTTTTTTAGTTGCACACTTGCTAGTGGGACTAAATAAACGTTAGCTAGTAGGTAAATAACAAAACAGTATGTTTCATCTGGTAGTAGATAGGTTTTTTCTCCCCTCAAAACTGTCACATGGAAACATCTATAATGACCTTGAAAATTTAAAAGTTTACCTGATTTTTATGTTAAACAAGTAATAGATATAATTACGACGATACCTAGTGGAATATCTCCACGCTAACGCCGAATATGGAAAAAGAAGGTGACAAGTAAATAATGGTTTGCAAGAGAGATTAACTGGACCACCAATGGAAGAAATTAGTCTAACGAGCAACAAATGACACGCGAGATTCCGCTGCAAAAACATCAAGCAAGCGAACACAACCGAGCAACAGTGCACAGAGCATTTAAATGGAAACTCTGCCATGATGCAGATTCGCATCCTGGCTCATAAACGTGAACGTATGGTCAATGCAGTGGTGTGTAAATTTGACAGTAAAGAACTTACTGATGAGTAGCCAGTGATTTGGCTTATTTTCAAGTTGACCATCACTCACATTTGGTGGCAGTATTCGTATTCAGATAGACTATACAGCCAGCCTCTTTCGAAAAGAAGCACTAGACTCGAGTTTCGCTCCCATTAGAGCTCATCAGTAGTGCATATCCTTGCAACGGCCGGGATTTGAACTCCGGCCATTCCAATCATGAGGCAACCGTGTTAATCAATGCGCCATTGACCTCACAAGCGAGAGTGGTTGAGCGTTCAGATTTGATCATTCGGTCGTGCCTAATGTGAGGTCAATGGCGCAGTGGTCAACATGGTTGCCTCATGATTGGAATGTCCGGAGTTCTAATCCCGGCCGTTGCAAGGATATGCACTACTAACGAGCTCTAATGGGAGCAAAACTCGAGTCTAGTGCCTCTTTTCGAAAGAGGCTGGCTTGAAAGTCTATCTGAATGCAAAAGCTGTGACCAACTGTGAGTGATGATCAATTTGAAAAAGTAAAGAACTTGTTATATGGAACTAATTTTCGAAAGAACACGATGTGAAAATAATTTCAAAATTTCGCATACCAGTATAAAGTGCATCGCGCATTTCCTTATTGGCGTACACCACCCCATATACGTTAACCTTTTTCAACCGTCGGTCTCCGGCCACCCTATAGTACTTGGGCAATTATGCCGATAACAAAGTGGCTCGAAACCCATTGGAACTCAAGAATATTGAATGTTCGGTCCCCAGCCTGAACTATATATTGGGTCGTGTAAAATTTAGCCTATTTCCCTGATTACTGAGTTAGTGTTGTGCACTAAGCGTAACTTGTTGTTTATAAAAACGACCCATTTCTCCTAGCGTAGATATACCATCTTAGGTGTGAAGTTGAATTACTAGGTCAATAGTAGTCAACAATTACCTGCGGCGCACTGTCTTGGAATGCGTTCTATATCTTTCAAAATCTGTTGTATTTGTTCCAGCGTGGTGCGAGCCTCCTCTAACTCCTCGAAAATAAGAACACAGTCTTCTCTTTGCATCAGACTAGTAGGCCATCCACCATATTCCAATTCACATATGGTTATTCCAGCCTGACTCTGTTCGGGATCCCAATGAGTTGCAGAAAATTCAGGTAATCGAATGATGTTCTGATATGCATGAAATCTGGAACATGTAAACGAGAGTGAGTTCACTGTTTTGGAATTGATGAAAATGTCCAAAAGAGTGCCAGTCGGCAGTTCGAAAAGTTACAATGACAAACGTATCACATTGTAAATAACCGTGTATGAGAAATGTGGCGTGGACTAATGAATGTGGTGCGGCATACGAACACGAGCGCGCAAATATAGACAGTAAAATTAAGAAACACCGTGAGTAGGATTGTACCTGAAAGTCAATATCGTAGGGTGATTCGATCACTCAAATGGGTGGTAACACCTGAAATCAAGCAGCTGACGCAACAAAATACACGAACAATTCGGCCGCGGTACAGTCCGTCCTTAACTGAGCCAGCACCGGAAGGGTAATTCCTCTGGATTATTGTCAGCGCTGGATGCCTAAGAAGTCGATTGTGTAACCAAATGATCGGTAGAGTTTTAGGATTTCATTAGTTGTGAATGAATTATGAGTAGAAGCTGGAACAAGTGCTATCGATAAGTGAAAGCGTTCACACATTTAATTTTCAAATAGCTCGATGGTTGACAAGTCTTTCGGTTGGCACGTTTTTGTGTACCACCGAGTAGATGTGAACTAATCTTGCGCCTCTATCTTTTGTACCTCGGTTTCTACGGTTGACAGACCTGATGTGACCACTCCCTGTATTTCCAAAAATGGCTGGAAACTCACGGTTTGCTTCTAAATTCAAGTGTGCTGTCACAGTTTGATGCAATTTGGGGTCAGAGTTTGATCGTTCAACAGAAAAGGCATTCTAGACAGTTAATGGCAAAGAGTCAGAAAGTAGCTCCATCTACTGACCACACGTTCATGACAACGAAACTTTGCAAAGTACCCATTCAGTTTTGCTTCGAAGTCATCCCATGATCCCTCGCCCACCACAGAGCACAGAAGCACATTCCAACAGTTAACTTCTTAAAGAGAGATTCGGTAAGCGGAAGGCGCCTTTTGCGCAGTTCACCGTTTGATAATCAGTTGATGGCACGTTCTGCATCATTATCCCTGAGTGGAAACTATACAGTGGGTCCAGATCCATCATTTTTGTATGTTTTGCAAGCCACAAGCCTTCCGTTCGGGAAATATATAAGGAGAGTCCGACCACTCCTCGCGGTTCACCTCCTACATACCACGCACTATTTACATGGCCTTTCTTTCAAAACTCACTCCAACTTTCGAATCTCCTTTTCAGTGCAGGGATGATTCGTTTTCTTCCAACGCCTTAGAAATGATTTAAAATTAGTTGTAAACAGAACAGTGAGAATCTTGAACGAAAGTGTATTTGTCCCAGGTACATCATCTGCGGAGATGCAGACCTCATCCATATTATCTCAAAGTGTAAATGATACTGTGACAATAATAACTACACCGTGTTCGATTTTCGCCTGTTCCATCAAACTTTCACCAAGGTGGCAGATGTATTTAGACCTTCTGTTCAAGATGCAACCCTGTGCACTTTTGGGGGTTCGCAGGCTGTGATAGGCAAGCAATATCGGTCATTAGAACACCTCGAGTGTCTAGGGTTTCAGTGACACATCATAGTCTAGTCACTGATGCTAGCGTTGTTGGCATCTGGTCGAGTGACATTCACCAGGCATTTCGCTCTAACCTTCAATCTTCAGTACATCGTAAGCATTAGATGGTTAATGCTCCTTAGCCGTGAAAGATCATTCAGAAAGTTGACGTCCGACTGTACCTAAGTGAAGACCGCTTCTAACATGGATGACGTACTTTGGCGGTAAGCAGATGTGTTGACGTAAATAGAGGTCCAAGAATATCTTAAGCATTTCTTCCGTGTAGACTTTCGAAGATTGTACACAACGTTGAAACTCACTGTCATTTTATAACGCATTGGGGTGATGACCAGCGTGACATTAGATCTCATCCGGTAACGAGGTCGGTTGTATTCCACGCCACCGTCTTATCACTCCTGGACGAATGCCTCATGTGGCTTAAACTGACGTCACCTGTGCAAACAGCAATTTTTGGTACACTCCATTGGACCTACACAGTTGCGCATGTTGTGCACGAATTAAGATGGAGGGAGAAATGAGTTATATGCAGTATCGTAAACGCTTCATTTGCACTCGCATTACATCCAGAAGTTTCAGAAATTCGTTCTCAGCCGTTTAGGGTAATGTCCGAGTCTTTAGAGTGCCTATATATATATATATATATCTGTTTATCAATAGTTCGTACTTTATTTAAGTAATACATTGTTACCCTTTAGTTTTGTTTGCTGGATGTTTTGTACTAGGAATTTGACGGAAACTCGATTAAAGTTGCGATGAAGAACCTGAGGGGGCATTTAGAGTCTGTTGTATATGTCTCCATTCGATTACTATCTGGGTAGTATAAACACAGTGTTAATGAAACCCAGTAACCGTATATGGTCGCGTTTAAAAGCTGTGGTGAATGATGTCATGCCCTGTTGCGACAGTTTTTTGAGATACACATTGGAACGAACGATTTCTGACTTTGAAACTTTGACTAAACTTGACTTGCTCAAATGTAGCGCACTGTTCGACCTGTACGACGAAATCTTAGAGGTGGTTAGTGTAGGAGGAAAGACCGCTTTTTGGTCCAATACGGTAGAATGCTATTTAGACATATCGTTCACATTTTAATATGACGATTTTTGAGAGATCACTTTTCGTTATCTCACAGACAAAGTTCATATCACCAATGCCATATGTAGTGTCCTTATACCTTTGAAATGGAAATATAGCAAGTCGCAACTTATTTCTGAAAAAGTACCGTGAGATTTCATGTCTGTGAGATAACGAAAAGTGATCTCTCAAAAATCGTCATATTAAAATGTGAACGATATGTCTAAATAGCATTCTACCGTATTGGACCAAAAAGCGGTCTTTCCTCCTACACTAACCACCTCTAAGATTTCGTCGTACAGGTCGAACAGTGCGCTACATTTGAGCAAGTCAAGTTTAGTCAAAGTTTCAAAGTCAGAAATCGTTCGTTCCAATGTGTATCTCAAAAAACTGTCGCAACAGGGCATGACATCATTCACCACAGCTTTTAAACGCGACCATATACGGTTACTGGGTTTCATTAACACTGTGTTTATACTACCCAGATAGTAATCGAATGGAGACATATACAACAGACTCTAAATGCCCCCTCAGGTTCTTCATCGCAACTTTAATCGAGTTTCCGTTGAATTCCTAATACAAAACATCCAACAAACAAAACTAAAGGGTAACAATGTATTATTTAAATAAAGTACGAACTATTGATAAACAGATTGGGAATAACACAACGTTACTAGCAAGTTGTATTACTCTACGTTTCAACCACCTCGGGTGGCCTTCCTCAGGAGTACGAACTGCTTATTTATATGTAGGCTTATTTGTTGGGTTGTGTGCTTTCCATTCAAAAATGCGTGCAACAACTTCGTAGGTAATATTTGAAGGGTCAGCGGACTGTCTCAATACCTCATCGATTCAGGTAACACAGCAGCATACAACATTACCGTAATAGTCTGAAGATACCCACTAAATTAACAGTATGGAAAAAACAGTAGAAAATTGAACAAATGCAGAGGAAAAGGACATTACTATATATGAAGACTACAAAACAGAAGGGAAATCCGGTTCTTGCCATTTTTAGTTTGTAACCATCTTCAACGACTGCAGATCTCACAGTTACATAAAGAAGTTTGTAATATTGTAGCCAAACAAGACAAAGACGACATACACAAAACAGTACCATAACTAACTCCAACACAATGCTATACTCCACGGTGTTCCCAACTAGTGAGACTTGGTATCTTTTAGGTTAAATCTGATTGGTCGGAGCCAAAGGCGACCAAACCTGATATCAAGTTCCTCATACTTCCACATCAAGTTATTGGCTGCCAACCACGTTGTCTTTGCCATCCACACACAAACGGAACAAGTATGAATCAATATGGTGGACGCTGAGTCCACATGCGTAAGATGTGCCAAGTGATCTTGATCGATGAAACGAAACTTGTTCGCGTAAAGAGGGGCTATCTACCCCAAACACTTGCTGTAAACTTATCTTTGTGGGTGCAGTGCTACCACTACGTACTGGCAATCTTATACAGAAACAGCTACCATAAGAATAGTATTGAAGCGTAGCAACCGGGCAGGTCAACTGCAGTACCTTGAAGGCAGCACATGTGTCACATGCCGTTTCTTCTAACAAAAGGGATTTCTAGCCAGCGCCAGGCGCTCACTAACGTACAAAAAAACCAACCAGTCTTTAGCGATATGTATGAATATACTTTCTCCATAAGCTTGACCAGCAGGGACACAATTCCAAACGGAGTCGGAACCTTAGATTGAATCCAGACTGAAGTCACCCAAAGTGAAATCAGGTAAAAACTCATGCTAAGGAGCATTTTGAATTAAGGTAGTGCAAGGCACACATCACGTCATGATACCTCAAACACAACACGCTTTGTCTCTGTGCCGTGACCAAACAATGCGGTTTTTTCAGGAGACTTACAGTACCAACATTGTGAGACCGTCCTGAAATTAGCTCAGAATATCGTCAACTTTGAAGTTGGAAAAGAAATGAGTGAAGCAGTCTTGGTACACTCCAACAGTGAGGAAAAACGTGAGGATAGTGGGATATACATCTCAGTTTTACTTCCGCTTAGTTGAACAGTATCACTAAACTGACCACATGCTTCTCAGGTACCTCCTTTCTCAACAAGTAATTACAGAAAACGGCCGCAGGTTGAATTGTCAATGATTGAAGCAAAATGTTCACAAGCTGGACTCCACTTAATGACTCTCAGAGCTTTTGCATTCATACAATTTTTGATTACTAAGGGTATTCGTTTGGAGCATGTTTACTACCACTGTGCTGACCCTGAACAAAAATCACTTGGTAACTACATCCATACCCTTCATTAAGATAAATTACTTTGGTGTTCATATCTGGCGTGGGGGTAAGTGAATGACAACCACGTTCGACTCTAGCAAATCGATAGGAGTCAACTCTCTGTTCTGAGAGAAGATGCATTACTAATGACCTTTGACAATAGCCAATTCTGAACCTCATGCATTTTTTGGAGCTGGCTAGTAAAAAAATGTATCACAATGGCAAAAATCGCGCTTAAAATTTGAGTGACATTGGAGTAATAGCTAAGCACTCACCAACTACTTCCTGCCTATAAGCTTTACAAACATACTGGATGCTTGAAATGATGTCGATGTTTAAAAGTCAGCTATTTTTTCGACTGGGAAGTTTTGAGCCCTTTTATCGAAGCATTTAAGTTTGTCATAATTCGCTTGGCAAAGTTAAAAGCACGTGTATCTTGAAGAGAGTGCATGAATTCCCTCGTATCAATACATATGAATATAGTATTTTCATGATAGGCGACTGAAACATTTCACACATTCTTCGGTGAACACCGCACAAAATTCTCGGGGTTCCACTTGAACTACATAGCCCCCGCATCCAGTCATTGTTTTTTAATCTAACGGAAGAAATTTCCAGTACTCTGCGTAGCTGTTCAAACACTTCGGATTACTCTCAGTGGCAAGAGTTTTAACAGGCAGTCGTGTTGTGTACCACTTTAGCTTTAATCAACCTGGCTTGGGTTACTTAAACTCGACGGTCGGCATTAGTTATAAATGATCGTAAAGCGAAATAAACCTGAATTTTGCACCAATAATCAGTAAGTTCAAAATCGTTACAGAATGTGTCTATCTTATATTCATATCTCAGGTGGATGCAAACGACTAGCATATAATCCATTAGCTGTCTTATAGCCTTCAACAATTTACTTAGGAGCACTGGTTTAAATAGAAGGTGGGTTTTTGAAAACTACCTCTTCGAAGTTCTGCAGACAGCCGTCCATGAAACAAAGCGTTATGCTTACTGATAGCGGATGCCAAATGTAGCGGAATAGAAGATCAAAGACTAATCACAGACGATGTTGAACGCGTACAATGTGTGGCAGAGATCATCACCAAGAAAAGTTCAGACGACAGGAAATTATAGTTGTCTGCAGCCAAATTGATGTATCTGTGTCTGCAGCTCTGCCGATTGTAACCGGACTACGAGAAAGAATTCACACGAATTTTCTTTGTAGATACGGTTCCTGTTTCAGAGTGCGAATGGTGATGATCGTGCATATGCACAATCGACTTAATTGCGTACTTCCTTTTGGATTTAAAAATTATGGGATAAAACACTTCGAATGTTTGATAGATGACAACTTGGTGACTCATGTTAACGTATGCCAACATAAAGCAGATGGTGGCTCTGATTGAGTCCCTAATAAGTCAGGCTGAATAACACATTCAGATCTCCTTGAACGGCTGCATTGTTGAACGAATTAGACATTCAATTCCATAATAGAAGGTAAACAGATACGGATATATAGGTTGTGAAACAATCAGTGATCTATTGGGGCGCAGTTTTGTCAAGCATCGACCCCAACAGATGGTTTCGGATGGCCTGTAAAAATTATTATAAAACTCTGTTTAAATATCACAGGAGTGCTTCACTCTTGAAGCTTTCTTCAATGGATAGGTGCATATATAGCTTTTATTCTATCTCTGAGTCGTTTTGTCATTGCAAAACTCATTTATGGATGTTTCGGAGCAGTCTCGGAGTAGTCACTGATTTGAACAGTGACTTCAAATAATTCCGCCGCAGGTACTCGAAAAAACGTGCATATGTTGGCGCATTTGTGTCTTGCAAACACGAAAGGTGGAAATTACCTCGATAAAAACTTCACCCATTTTTGGCATTTTCATTGTGTAGCGATAAAATTCTGCAGCGGAATCAAAAAACAGCACTCAGCTTGAGTAAAAGCTTATTCAAAACCATCGAAGGCTTTAGTTTGGCACATCTAATGATATAATTTGTGGCTATTCACACCCTCATGGTTTGTTACAACGTAACTTTTCCGTTATCAAAAACACAACTTCATCTGCTGTGTGAACCTGACGCAAACGTCATCCGTATGTTGCAGTCCGAACCGTACGTGTATCAGAAAGTTGTACAGATGCTCCCTCCAACCCCAGCCCGGCTGTATCTGAAAGGATTTCATCCAAGTATAAACATGTGTTGTCTTGAAACATCGTGATCATCCTTCTTCCTTCCCACTTTTAACCCATGCTCCATTGGCTTTCCTTCTTTCTGAGTGTCCATGTGAAATCTACCACACTCACTAAAATCCTACTAATGACCCTACGGGCCTAATCTTCAGTTCCAGACTGCTGATCCGACTGATGTTCATCGATCATCAGACTACGGTTTTCCGTGCGTAGGCTATTTCTTAGGTGACTGGTCATTTTGCTAAATGCAAAGATCAGAACAATGTGTGGACAACCCAGTTTTGTCCGACACCACTGTTTCGATCACAGCTGGAAAGGTTATCAACTCAAAACTTGAGAAAACTCTGCATTTGTAGAAAAAACGGTGCAAACTGAGTATTAACTGCTAGTTTAATGTGTTTGTTTTTACCAGAAAATCTCAAACATCCTTCGAATGAGAACAGTTATTTTATAGCTACAGCTTTGCTGAGATTAATTAGCGTTTTCGTAATCTGTCCAGATATACGTAATTGAATTAACGAAACATTTTTTAGTAGTGTCTTTGAACAGATCCAATAAACAAATGGTAATTTTCATACACCTTAAGTTTGGTGGATCGACTACACAGTGAAGTTCTAAAGAAAACTGAAAGCACGTTCAAAGTTCAATATCAGGAGGCAGTTTCCTGATAGTTATGTGATTTTCACAGCTCGTTATTGAACTATCAAAAAACGTTCCGCAGCAACTCAAAGGGCCCTATTTCATATGAGGATTTGCTGGAAAAACAGCGTAAGCTACAACGAATTCTAAAAAAGTCGTTCCTTTCCCGAACAAGTATTCAACACGGCACATGACTGAAGTGGTCCAACGATAACTAGGCAAGAATTAAGTATATGGCGCCGAATTTTATAGTAACCGTCCGCCGCACGTATCGAACCAGTAAGATATCTACAGTGTACGGGTTAAATTTATCGTACCATTCCTTTAATTATGTGCTCAATCGTTTAACGCGAAAGCAAGAAGGAAAAGAAGTATGGTTAAACCGGTTATTGGAAGGACGAGTTAGAGGTATACCATGGGGCTTTAAGTGTACAGGGTGAAATGATTTCTATACATGGCTGACAAGACGCGAAACAAGTCAAGTAAGACGAGCACACATGGCAGTCAGACGCAGAGCGGATCAAATGAAATACGTTCACATGATGCGTCCTGGCTGCTTCATCAGGAGATGCGTCTCTTAACATTTCCATCTTGAACTTGCTACTCGCAGATACGTGTATGAGAATTTACTTGGAGCGGGGTTACAGCGATCGTGGTGCAGCGTGGCCGTCAAGGTATTGACAAAGTTTGATGATTTTGTCGGAACCTCAACAAACTAGGTCTCCGGCGTGCCCGTTTATCTTTGGTGTTGTCTAGTAGTTGTTCTCGCAATAGCCTTCGATTTTCTGAATGGCCCGCTTGTTTCCCCAAGTCTTCTGGTCTAACCGGCATGCTGTATACAGGTATGTGGATCAAATTGAACTTGACAGAGTACTGTCCTTCAACGGACTAGAATTCGTCCAGGTATCCAAGCAACCTCTATATCACGGTAGTCCTTAACAAGTGCCGAATGAAAAATGTCGTAGGAGTGAAATCGAGCCCCATGCCTCCCATTAAATTGTTGTTCCATCGGAAAGTTTCTGTCAATTGCCGTTGGATTGGAAAAATCTAGTGGATTGTTCGTCGTTTGCGGTCTGCGCCTTATCAGAGCATCGACCGGAGGTTTTCCCTCTGGAACCTGCCTGTTCAGGGCTGTTCGGTAAGTCGAAAAGAGTGTTTCAGGGACACCGGCCTCCCTCCCATTTAGTTTTTTGGAGGGTTCTCTTGAACGTGCTCACAAACCGTCCGGCCTGGCCACTTAATTGTTGGTAGTGGAACGGTGACCATATGTACTAATGTAGGTTTTAACGAGCATGATCCGGTTTCTTATCTTCAGGCGGAGCTTACGCCTTCACATACCTGAACAATCGACTGGGTGCCATGCCCTATTCAGACCAAGCCCAGAAGATTCGACTTCGAATGCTCAGTAAGGTATACCGTACCACCTGCACGGACATCATCGCGCTCGATAACACAGTCTACCCAAACAATCAGGGGCATTTTTATCCAGATGAGTTATCAGCTGAATGTTCTGTTTTCTTGTGTACCTTATGGTCAGTGCTTTTCCACGTCTGCCACGTGATTAGAGTGGTATCAGAATCAGTTTAGAATCGTGAGTGTATCGAAGTGACGTTAATTTGCACCAACAAATACTTTCAGCGTAAAGTAAAGCCGGGGTTAGAGGTGGACAAAAAGGGATTCAGCTTTACATCTTTTTTCAGTTTCTTTCGATCGTTTCTTCGAAGCCACGACAGACTTTTGAGTGACATGGTGGAATAGCAATATGTCTCCCTGTGCCCGGATTGTTTGCACTTTTAGCAGCCATGGTGTTTGAATGCAAATAACCGCAAATAATGCCAATCACCCCACGGTTAGCATGCAGTTGGGATTTTCGATAGGGATTTTTCACCTTGTATCTCAGTTCTTCGGTTGCGTGGCCGCTGCGAAACGGCATGAACAGCAGGTAACCAAGACTGTTCACTCGAGGCTGTCATGCTTCACAGTGATCATTGGTTGACACTTCGCTGTCACAGATGACAACCTCTTGTCGGGATTCTGTTTAGTCTTGTTCATAATTTGAGTAAAAATGTCGGCATTTCATGTTGATTGTAAACCACAGACGAGTATTAGACGCTTGAATCTGTCCTCCGTCAATGTCTACAGCTTGGACTTCTCACACTCTAGGTTCACTGCACTTGCGAAGGTGACAAAATCATCATGTTCGTTTTTCACCAATTTGAAGCATTGATACCTGGTGTTGAACAAGGATGACTGCTTCCCATAAACATTCTCTGGGGCCTTCAGTGTTTCTTCAATCGTGAGATCAGGAAGTTTCCCTAATAGAACGAATGAATGAATGTTTTATCGTACTGAGTGCCAGACAACTCCACTCGCAAGACATCTTCCTATTGGCCAAACAAACATTCGAAAGTCATTCCGGCTCCACCATCATAAGCAAATTCATTAGTGCTGTCCGTGATGGCATCCACAGTTAAACCCAGTTCGGTGTTATAATTAGCTGAAATCATGGAAAAACTGCGTGTCAAAGTTGCAAGTAATTTCAGTTGCGCCACATTAAAATGGGCTAGTCAGAAGTAGGCCATGGAGAGTTAAGTGTACGGGGCGAAGTGATTTCTAGACATGGCTGACAAGACGCAAAGCGAATCAAGTAAGGCGAGCATACATGACAGCCAGACGCACAGCGGGTCAAATGAAATGCGGTCGCATTTGGCAGTCACAGCGTTAGAACAGATCACGTTACTGGAGGCATGGAAAAGCAAACGCGAGAACGCATTCAAGATAGCGTACAGCCGCTCGACCGCACGGCTGTAACCTGATTGGTTGATTGGAACCACCTTACTGCCCACGACCACACCATCCGAGCTAGATAGATCAATCGATGTGGTGTGATGCATCTTGGCTACTTCGTTAGGAAACTCGTCTTTTAACAAAAACCACGCTTGTTACTACGGCTATTGATGAGATAAAACTAACAAATATTTGTTCGCATGGTCATGTGAGGTACATCCCGATGTAATACTGCAAACGGTGATAAATAAACAATTGAGTTTTTCTTGAGACATACATAAAGCTTGTACCACGAAATGGACCACAATAATTTTCCATTCGAGCTCTAACTTCAGTTACATTGTCATTTGAGAACACCTCATTCTATATGGTAATGTACGCACATAGGGTCTATACCTTTTGACGTCCTAGCAATCATCTTCACAGCAAATCATTTATTAGCCCAGTACGTCACCCCGAAGTCAAAAGCTACTAGATTATTGGAAGGAGCGCAAAATAATTTAACACATAACCAACGGATATTAAGGTGGTTACAGTGACTGAGCAATTAGTTTCGCTTACACTATGGAATGTGTTCCTTAAGACTTGCTTACAATCATTACTCGCTATGTGACCAAGTCTCCAGATGTGACAATTCAGTTGCGTTTTTAATGTAAGTCAACGCGGTTTCCTCATGAGTACACGGACCGCAGTTCAAATCTCAGTCATGACAAAGATAGGAACTATTGACAACCTTTATCGAAAGCGAGATTCAAATCTAATTGGTTTTTTGAATGGGGCTAGTAGCACATTTTATCAAACTTTTGATGCGTGATACAGTATACTTAATCTATACCCAATCTGAATTTTGTCCCTTACTAATACTCAGGCTGTAGTTAGGCCCAAAGAACTATAAAGATACTGAGTGAAAGTTATTACTCGTGAGGCACGAAACCAGAATACTCGCGTTCACGAACAGTTTTGAACCTGACCAATAAGAATTAACTTCTCAGTGCTTGGACACTGCTCTAATGGCTCACAACGCTGATCAGCGTTATGAGCCATTAGAGCAGTGTCCTAGTACAAAAAAGTTAGTTTGGTAGGTCGACCTACAGAGCTTAATACGCGTAAAACTATCATACTGTTTCGTCATACTGTACTGTCCGATTATGTGTATATTTTAAACTTTTCTTCGAAAGTAAAACAATAACTACTGTCATACAAAAAATCTGCAGGAAAATGACAAGGATATAACTTGGCAGCAAAATACAAAAGTAAGCTATATTACTAGAAAATATATGTAACAAAACGGCAACCGTCTTTCGTTATAAACTACATAAGAAAAAACCGATCGAAATATGTTATTGTTTCCGTTGAACAGCATAAACAAAACAAAAGTACTGACTCGTAACTGTTGAGAACAGACATATTCCACTCATTCTGATATTATAACTCACCGACCTCCGGTATGACGGCATAAAGACGCCATGTAATTCAAGCTGGGAACATCGTTGCATTCATAGGAGACTATGTGCAGTGGGTGGCGCATACTAAGAACTTGCTCTCGCAAAAGTTCTGGGGCACAGGTACAAGAACCTCCTTCAGAAATCAGATAGATAGCTTCGTGGTTCTAAAAGGCGTTTTTATAAGAAAATGTTCTGGGTGAATGCAAGATACATCAGTCTGCGGCAGAACTCAACTTAGCGTCAAGTATGAAACAAGTGAAAAAACACCTGACAAACAAATTAAAGTGGAAAATCAAAAACCAAACGCCTGCACCTGAACGTCTTGCTCCCGTTGCAGCGACCTGGAGATGACCTAGGACTGCCGGTAGTACGAAATGCAACATATTCCCACAGGTTCTAGCAAACACTGCACCTAAGATACGGTAACAAGGATGTTATTCTGCCGTATGATTGGTGCATGTGGCTGTGTGCGAGTTCGCATGTCTTTGCGTTCTGCACGCGAACAGTGTTAAACGCTCATGACTTACCAACGTACTTCATGGGTGAATCGTAAGCATTTCCAGCTAGTTTTTCTTATCTGTGTCAATTATTGCCTTGATAGAAATTGTAATTCCTGCACAATATATACCCCGTTTACTCATCACACAGTTTCATTTTGCGTCTGACTCCTGCACCGAACCATTTTAATAAGTGCACATTCACTGTATCAAAGATGGTCGTAGCGGATGCCAAAGGTAAACAAGTTCCACTAACCATACATGTTCAACAGCAGCTCACTGTGAATTTGCCAGACTTTTGATGATATACCACGACTAACAGTAATGTTTCAAAGTATGAACAAGAGTGTAAAAATACAAGTTCGATCAGTTTAATGGATTTATTATAGTCGCGAAGCAGTTGCATGCAACGTCAGCTGATTCAGACGTAGTTTGATGCGCTGGAGAATGGACCTTTTGTAAGAGCTGCCTTTAATATAGTCAACAAAAATAAAAGTATCACAAGGGAAGCGAAGTTTGAACTACTTGTAGCGACCTGGAGATTTCACGGGCCTGCCTGCGGTATGATGTGTAAAATAGTTTCAAAACTCATAGTTGCATATTGTACTAGGCATGGTGTATGCTGTCCGATTGTTTGTCTGCATGTCATGTGACTGTGGCGCGAACCCGAAGGACACACGTGTCAAATTCTTCTGGTTTACTCGCTCGTCGACGGTCGGTCTCTAGCCTCTCTAGCTAATTCGCGTGCCGGTACACTTTACAGTGCTATCAGAGACCACTCGTAAATTTCGTCGGATGAACAGTTGGTCTCTCTTCTCAACGGTCTTTTGCTTTTCGTGTCTGATAATTGCGTACCTGGGGAGAAAGCGACCTAGTGCGATGAGCACTAAATTTGTGAGCCCGACTAAACTGGTGAGCCTGTTCGAATAAGTTTCGTTTTCCACAGGTATATCTTTTAAATAACTGTGAGCTGCTGTTTTTTATGCGTTTTACATATTCTGTTTTTTTATACATTCCGCTTTAATGGAGGCTCTACCACACGTTCTGTCAGATTTTTCGGTCAGAGCATTTTCCGTACCGTTTACGCCCTTTAAAGAAAATATTCTCAAACCGTGGTTTGCTCAGTTAGAAGCCACATTTGCGCTACGACAGACTAGTTCAGAGCTAACCCCTTTTCATCACGTAGTTGCGGTACTGCCACCTCACGTTATTGACGAGGTGAACGATATTCTGATTCTACCGGACTCCACGAAGGCCTACGAGCAAATCAAAGCGGCCGTAATCAAGCGCGTTGGCTTGTTCGATCGCTAACGTATTTCTCAGCTTCCGAGTGCGACCGAGCTCGGTGACCGCAAACCATCGCAACTCCATCGCCACATCCAGTGGTTAGCAGGCACGACACACATAGAAGAGGCTCTACTTAAGGAGATGTGGCTACAGCGTTTGCCTAAATAGATGCAAAACATCCTTAGCGCAAACCCTTCAGCAACCTTGTCAACCTTGATTGATGTCGCCAACCGGATCGAGGAAACATACGGCACCGCTGTTTCCCAGCTCGCTTCAAATTGTCAGGACGCAATTGCCAATTTAAATTCTTAAGTTGTCACCCTAACTAAACAGATTTGGACCTCAACGTTCGAGGTCACGCCCGACTAACCTCATTAGACGACACAGTGGCTACTCAGGGTCACGTCGCCACCGAACGCTAATCCGGATCACTGCTGGTATCACCAGCAATTTGGCGAGAAAGTCCGACGATGCCGACAGCCTTGTACCTTTGGTCCAGACAGCAAACAAAGCAGCCAAATCTACATGGTTAACGACGTAACTTGCCCGCCTGGTCGTCTGTTCTTTCTAAAAGATCACGAGTCGGGGATTCGCTATCCTATCGACACAGGTGCGGAGGTCAGCGTGATCCCACTTGAGGACTGCGACTTAAACAGGTCATCCATTTTGAATCTTACCACAGTCAAAGGGTGCACTATAAAAGTGCCTGGTCAGCGCTCTCGCGCACTTAATTTAGGTCTCCGCAGGCCTTTCCTCTGGATCTTCACGAGCGCCGACGTCCAAATGGCGATCATTGGCATCAATCTTCTCTAGCACTTCGACCTTTAGGTAAATTCCAGACGACACCGTCTAGTAAACCAAACGAAAAAGCTTACGGTTACCGGGATTTCGATCGATAAGATAACAGTCAGTCCTGTATATCAAAGCACTACAGAACTAAACACCTTTGGATTACTGATGAGTAGTCGGGATTTGGTTTATTTTCAAATTGACCATCACTCACATTTGATCGCAGCGTTCGCATTCAGATAGATTTTCCAGCCAGCCTCTTTCGAAAAGAAGCACTAGACTCGAGTTTCGCTCTCATTAGAGCTCGTCAGTAGTGCATATNCGGGAGTGGTTGACCGTTGAGATTTGATGATTCGGTCGTGCCAAATGTGAGGTCAGTGGCGCGGTGGTCAACACGGTTGCCTCATGATTGGAGTGACCGGAGTTCAAATCCCGGTCGTGGCAAGGATATGCACTACTGACGAGCTCTAATGAGAGCGAAACTCGAATCTAGTGCTTCTTTTTGAAAAAGGCTGACTGGAATGTCTATCTGAATGCGAATGCTTCGATCAAATGTGAGCTATAGTCAACTTGAAAACTCCCTTAGTTTTCTAATCAATAAGTATCCGTCTGTTTTTCGACAGTCTCCATCTCTACCTGGCGTTAGAGGTTCCACGAGGCAACACGCAGTCACTGCAAGCACGCCGGTGTTCGTTAAAGCTTGCAGGTTGGCACCAGACAGGCTTCAAATAGTCCGCGCTGAGTTTGAGCACATGCTCCAGCGCGGAATCATCCACCCATCCATTAGCCCTTAGGCCCCTCCACTCCATATGGTCCCTAAAGCGTCTGGAGATTGGCGCCCTTGTGATTATCGTTCGCTCAACAACATCACAGTACCCGACAGGTACCCAATCTCGCATATATAGGACATCATGGCTAGCCTTCATGGTACCCGTGTTGTTTTGAAAATCGATCTGGTGCGCGCATACCACCAGATCCCGGTTGCGGACGAGGATGTCGCCAAGACATCCGTCATCACATCATTCGGTTTATTTGAATTTCTACGCGTGCCGTTTGGTTTGCGAAACGCCACACAAGAGTTTTACTGTTTTATCGACAACGTCACACGTGGTCTGGATTTTGTCCACCCCTATATAAACGACCTATTAGTTGCAAGCGCATCTGAAGAAGAACACTAGATTCATCTGCGACAGCTCTTCGACAGATCAGCAACGTTTAGCATAGCGATTTGGCATAGCGTTGACCGGCACAGTATTCAACCATTAAGTTTGAAGTAATTCGCGATTTCCCCCGTCCTACTACCCTCGCTGCTGTTCGTCGATTTACCGGGATGGTCAACTAATATAAGCTGTTTGTTCAACACTGCGCTGAGCTTATGCAGCCTTTAACCGATTTACTTCGCGGCCGTGTCAACGGAGTCATAAAGTTATCACCAACAGCCATCGAGTCGTTCGATAGAATTAAGGACGCATTAGCCACCGTCGTTATGTTGCACCACTTCAACTCAGCCGCGGAAATAAGTGTAGCTGTTGACGCGTCAGACACCGCAGTCGGCGCCGTACTTCAACAGTTCGTCGATGGACTCTGAAAACCGCTCGCTTTCTTTTCCAGACGTTTACTTCCTGCTGAAACAAGGTACAGCACGTTTGGTCGTGAACTGTCAGCAATTTACTGGGCCGTTCGGCACTTCCGACATGCCTTCAAGAGAAACCAGTTTGTGATTTTCACCGACCACAAACCGTTGGTTTTCGCCTTTCGCAGTAGGTCTGAAAGACATTCGCCCCGCGAAGTTCGCCATCTGGACTTCGTATCCCAGTTTAAGTCTGATGGGCCACGGCCAAGCTCATTTCCGATAGATACGTCTGGCCTGGTATGCAAAAGGATCTTCGCACGTGAGCACAATCTTGCCTAGCTTGTCAACAGGCTAAGGTTTACCGCCACGTGTCCGCCATGATTGGCCGATTCCCTTCGATTACATCCCGACTTGCACATCTCCACATCGACATTGTAGGTCCTTTGCCACTATCCAAGGGGATGACATATGTCTTGACGATGGTAGATCGTTTCACGCGGTGACCAGAGGCCGTCCTCATACTATACGTCCGTTCAGAGACTGTAGCACGCTCATTTGTTGAGTGTCGGGTATCATCTTATGGTTGCCTGGCCACGGTTAAGACCGACCGTGACCCTCAATTCGAGAGCGGTTCCCTTGCAGAAACATTGAGCGCGCTTGGATGTCATCGCACGCGACCTACGGCCTATCACCCGGCTGAAAACGGCATGGGCGACGGCTTCCACCAACAACTAAAAGCAGCCCTCGCCGCGGCCAATGCAAAGAAGCCCTGCCAATGGTTTTATTCGGCATCCGCACCGACATTCACGTTTCCAGCGCTGACCTCCTGTATGGCCAACTACTGCATCTTCCTGGCTATTACCTTTCATCCACCAGCGACGCCCTCCGACATGATGCCTCTTACGCCAAACAACTCGCTTCGCACATGCGCCGCCTCCGTGTCACTGACACACGAGAACAAAGCCGCAAGGTGTTCGTTCCCAAAGAACTCCACGATTGCACGCATGTGTTTGTTCGCGCGGATGGTTTACGACGCTCGCTCGAGCGACCTTACAAAGGTCCTTCCAAAGTACTTCAACGGAAGGATCGCTTTCACGTGCTCGAGCGTCAAGGTATTCGGGACACAGTTCGCATCGATCTCTGAAACCTGCCCACTTCGAAAGGACAGAGGAAACCTTTCATGCTCCCCCGCAGCCCTTGTCCACGCTGGCAGCTGTCTCGAAACAGCCTCGCCAAAACATATCGTCTTCAGCAGACATCACGACTTCGCCAATGACGCCAGTACCCGCCGTAACGCGTTCAGGTCGTAGTTTGCACTGTCCAAAACGCCTCATAGAGACGGCTATAACAAGAATAATCTCAGACTGTTTTTCAAAAATACAAGAAATCGCTTTTAAAACAAAAATTGATTGGGTTTGCTCAGGTTTTTTCTCTGTTTCAAATGTTCATATTCGCTGTATAATTTGGTTGAGTACGTCATTTATTTTCGTACTGATACTCAGCCAGTCTCGTTTTATTTTCTGTCCCATGTTTCATCAGACGCCGGCATGACGTGTGTGGCATCATCGATGGCGATCATCCTCGATCTCGTATTGGATGTCGTGCTTGCAAGTTCCGTGGATGCCTCGCCTGGAACATGTTTTTACGGTTTTTTCGACACCCTTAAGGGAGGATACTCGAGCGAGAGCTCGCTAGGAACTGTGGGCATTAGCGCTCCTCCACCTGCGGCGTCTGGGAATTATCGTATCAATCGCAGGCTAAGTGGATATCAGCTGGTACGTTTTGAACTACATCAGGCCAAGTGTGGTTGGTCCCAGTTATCCTCATCAGGATTGAAGGGTTGTTGACACAGTACCCTTCTAGGAGGGAGCTGTGTAGCGGACTGGAGATTTCACTGGCCTGCCTGCGGTATGATGTGTAAAATAGTTTCAAAACTCATAGTTGCATATTGTACTAGGCATGGTGTATGCTGTCCGATTGTTTGTCTGCATGTCATGTGACTGTGGCGCGAACCCGAAGGACACACGTGTCAAATTCTTCTGGTTTACTCGCTCGTCGACGGTCGGTCTCTAGCCTCTCTAGCTAATTCGCGTGCCGGTACACTTTACAGTGCTATCAGAGACCACTCGTAAATTTCGTCGGATGAACAGTTGGTCTCTCTTCTCAACGGTCTTTTGCTTTTCGTGTCTGATAATTGCGTACCTGGGAAAAAATAGACTTAGTGCGACGAGCACTAAATACTAACAAATCAGCTAAGCCACGCGTGCTTGTACAGAGGTTCCAATTCTTAGCACTTTCTGGTCGCAATGGGAACGTTCTAGTTAAACGCGGATAACGCTCCACCAGTAACTGTGGTGCAGTTCTAGCCACAGATTATACAAAACAATGTGATTGAACTGAACCCTTTTTTGATAAAAATAATGTTGAAAATTTTCATCAGTACCACAACAAAGAATTTCAACAAACATCTAGCTGTTTCGTTATTCACACACCCATATATTTTAATTTACTTGCGAAATAACGTTTCTCGTTTACAGTTAAGATACATACTTGGTTCGTTGAGTTGACTTCTGATAGACATTCAGCTGTGCAGTTTGAAGTCAGATTCGTCAGCAAGTCCAAATGCTCAAGCCAGTTGCATACTCTCTCAATGCTTTCAGCGGTAACTTCCACAAGCACAGGAGAAAACCACTCGGAATTTTCCGCACATCTTCATAAGAAAATAATGAAGAACCATCGAGTGCTCATACCGTATGAAATTGAATTGTGAGATTTGTCGAATCTGGTCGACCACGAAACACTTAACAACTCTTATGAAATTCTCAAATGTCTGCGGCGACAAGCTTTTAACGTCAATCAAAACTGTAACAGCGTGCTCTTGTAAAACTCCAAATATATTTCTGCTTCCAGTGTTCAACCACTCTAGCCGGTTTCGGTAAAGATCAACTGCCGAAGAAAGACGATTCTCTATTTGCTTCAGATAACCCTCATTTGCAATTATCTAAAAATGATCATATTCAATGACTTTGAAGAACAACCGACATTATATGTTTTACTAGAACGGCTACCCTGAGCCCTATGAAATATGCCATCTGAGTAACTTGATTTAACATATTTCCCAAGGATAGGTACAAAAGCTATAAAGGAAAGTAGTCACGAGTAAAAGCAATTACCCTCTTTGACAATAAAACCAATGTCTTTTAATACCTCAGAACGTTTCAAATGTTGTACTTTTAATCCAAAAGTCGATAGCCATGTTCTACTGTCAACCAAATTTATTACGGAAGGATCTAGTGCTGAATCATCCCAGTGCTGTGCATCAACATTTTTTCGAACAGTTATGTGTTGTACTGGAACACCGATAGTTCCGCCACGTATAAGTGAATCTGTTTCAGAAACAAAGTTTCTTGATCCCTTACTGGATACTTCTAGTTTTTCGCGCATCGAGACCATCACAACAGAGCTGGCACCACCTCCCCATTAGGTGTTATAATCCACGACTTATGAGCTGGAATATGATAAGCCTATGTGAAAACTATGTACTACTGTCGCGAATTACACAACGCACGCGTTTGAAACCACGCTATCATATCCAGTCACCATAGGTCTCTACGAGAAAATAGTGGAAAATTAAAACAAGTGCAGCGCAGGTCATGGTTACGTTTTGTTATTAATTCCTATATATTTTTGTACGTATTGTTCTGTAACCCCAATCCGTACACTTATTTGAGAGCATCATTATCATTTTTTTAATTTGCTTTCTATCACAAAATTAACGGTAGTCATCGCGCTATGTCCCTTTCTTCTTCATCTGTTAGTACGTCCGGGATGGCGAAATAATCTCAAGATGGAATGTTTTCCAGCTCAGTGTATCTGCTGTCCTATCGACGCCAAACGTTTTCCATTCCAAGTCAGGTGTAGAATCATCCATCGGTCGCCGTCCGAACCAACCCTCAGGCGCTGCCCTTCTCTCGGGTGATGGTTCATCCCATTCAGCGGATTTCGACTTATCAGTGAATAATTCCACGTTTAAACGTCTTCCTTTCATTTTTGAGCTCAACTTTTGTACACATTGATCACCGTTACAGCATACTTGTGTGCTACCACATTTTGGCCACTCATATCATTCGATTGATTAGGTCACTACGAAATTGGTGAGCCGGACAATTTTTTCCGAACAGTGTTTCTTCCACTTCCTCATTATTATCAACAAGACTCATTGACGCTGTGGACATTGACACTGAAGTCGAACACAGTGTTGCTTTAGAATTGTAAGAATGCAGCATCCGAAATCTTTGGTTGTGGTTCCACTAAATTGAGGCCTTCTTTTCCGCCAGGCGGATAATCTCGGAGAAAATAATATTTTTATACGTAGTACAATCCCATCCCTTCGATTTCGCAGCAGAAACAAAAGATCTATTGGAATCAGTCTCATCCGATTTCCCCAATATTCTTTCGAACAGTACGATCATTAAACGGGCTGGGAAGTCAGACTAAGCTGGCACATGTCTTGTTCAATCCATTCGAGCCAAGTGGTCCGTGCTCAATCCACTTTTTATGTTATATGAGAAGCCCTCTGATGCCGCGGAAGCTTGGTGACACCAACTTAAACCAGATGTGCGCGGAAAAGCTGCCATCTGCAGTACAGCATGTTTTGGCTGCTATGGTCTAGGACAGCTCGGTCGACAAGGTATCGGAAAATTTTCCTCCATAGCAGGTGTTTGCCTCAACTACAATCGTTCCATCAGCAGCCGCTTTAGTCCTAACAAATGGTGGTAGTCAGAAGCCTTTAGTAGGGAAGATGTGTCACCGTATCGGCAGCATGACCATGCAGATCAACGAGTTGAAGAGGCACCCACCAAGAGGTCGTGCACGATCTAACACCCGCGGTCCCTCAACGGGGTGGTGATGCTCAAAGCTTTCGGTACAAAGCGGAGAAGTCCACCAGACCAGAGTTATCCCAAAATCGCCAGACATCACCGTCACACCGGCAGCCCGCCGGTGAAGACCTCGACTTCCGTTGGTCCAGCAGATACTACTCGCACATTTTAAATCAGCGATCGATCGACCAGCTCCTGGAGTTGAGCTCAGCGTTATTCCACCGCAGCCAATTGGTCGACTTCAGCCTGGCTAGGGTGCTTTATAGACCGCAAACCAACAACGCACTAAACTTTCGGGGAGCGCTTTGTCGCTGTCGACCCCAGTCTCTGACGACGTTTTCAATGGGTATTCCTAGTTGTCGATGTTCGGACACCACTCATCGGTGCCGACTTCCTGTCAAATTTCAACCTTCCTGTTGATGCCAAGAGGCGTTAGTCAATCCATCAGACTGCCGTTCGCACAGCAAACGGCGTACAATGGACGATCGCATCAACTGGCACCTGGTCTGCTCTCCCACCACCACCGCCCTTTGCAGCACTGATGAAGGATTGCCCTCATTTAACTCGGCCGTGCTCGCATGCCCGCATATTACAACACGCGATCCTCCGATTTTCTCTTGTCCACGCCGTTTACATCCTGACAAACTCAAAATAATCGGGGCCGAATTTAAACATATGTTTCAGTTGGGCTGTTGGACGACACCATTGCGACACCACGTAAAAAGTCTCCGGGAAATTGGTGACCTTTCGGTGATTACTGCGCTCTAGACAATTGCACAATCCCAGACAGACATACTATGCCACATACCGACAATTTTTGTTAAGGGCTAGTTAACGACACCATTTCCTCTAAATTAGGCCTTTCGTGCGCCTATTATCACATCCCATTTGCCGTAAATGGCATTCCCAAGTCAACCATTGAAACACTCTCTAAACTTTTCGGGTTCGCAAGGATGTTCTTCTGAATTTGTGATGCGGTTCAAACATTTCAGCTGTTCATGAACAACGTACTGCCTGGACTCTCTCTCTCACATACGTCCAAACTGACGGTATCTCGATCGTTAGCTACTCTAACGAGGGACAATTATCTCACCCCCGTGCCGTTTTCCATCTTCTTGCGCAATTGGCTATTGGAATCAACATCGATTAGTGTGATTTTGGAGTTAGTTCACCGAATTTCCTGGAACGCCGTATCGTTCCAACCGGCATCACACCTCTGTTAGACAAGGTAGGGTATCTGCTGACTTTTTCGATTCCCACAAAGAGGACCCAATTTCGACGATTCCTCGGCACACTCACCTATTATCAGCGTTTCGTTCCAAACTGCGCGAACATTTTGAAACCTCGGACCGGTGTGGTCGACTTGAAGTGCAAGCCCATTAAGCTCCTACCCGAAGCTGAAGTGTTTTTCTCGGCAGCAAAGAAAACACTATGTTACGACACCAAACTACGCTTCGCTAGTTGCGACCCAAACGCTGGTCTCCCTCTCACTATGGATGTATCAAACGCTGCTATTGGCTCAGTCCTAGAACAATGCATAAATGGTGAATAACAACCGTTGGCCTTTTCCCCCCAAAAGCTACAACCAGCACGGATCAGGTACAGCACCTTTGGAAGTCAGCTGCTGGCTGTGTATTTGACGATCTACTACTTTCGACAGCTTTGGAATGCCGAAACTTTGTTGTGCAAACCGACCACACCCCTTGACATTCGCTTTTCATGTAAAACCTAATCGTTACTCCTCGTGTGAAATCAAACATTCGGACCACATCGCCCAATACACCACAGACATCGGACACCTACGTAATAACTACTATCGTTGCTGACGCCTGACATCAACCCAATCGGATCTCCACCATCCTTCGACCCGGCTAAAACGGCCACTGCACAAGCAACTCAAAGTATTGCACACCTCGATAAGTAACAAGACACTGAGAAGTCAATTCTCTTGCTCTCAGAAGTCCTTCAAGAGTTGTCGTCGAAGATTTCTGCATTCACTCTTTGGTGCCCTTTTGGAATCACTGTACAGTGGGGATTCGTTTCAGTCCAGTTCAGTGGTCCGGTGGTTTCACTGGGCTGCAAACAGAAGTTGGAAGCTTGTACTTTTAAGAAATCCCTGCTCCGATGCGTAACCTCTCAAGGTTCTTAGCAGTGGGCCCAAACGGGGGAAAACTGCAGTATCCTAACTTATGCAACGGATGTTTGCCAAGGAGAGCCTTAAAAACTGCTACAGAGCTGGCAGAAATAGCATGGGTTGGTAGAGCATGACAAGACTTGCAAGCACGCAATGAGAGAAAGACATGCCTGCCGTTTAGCCTGTTATGCTAAACCTCTATTTCTGAGGGGTGAACCTCCGGTGTAGTGAGGAGATACGGTCGCACCATACTACTCACACCACCATTCAGTAGCAGCGGTTCGAGATGATCGCGGATCGAGATAATCGCGTGATAAATACGGCAGAGATACGGGATGGATCGTTGGAGGACAGAATGACATATGATGGCTTTCGCTACACGACGGAACTGATACATGGTGTCTAGAGCGACTGGAGTATCATCAGAAGAGTATGGTGTGCAAATGAGTGTTTCCGTTTCTTGTCGTGCTCAGACGCTTAAGTAGTGTGTTGGTTTCTCCAATAAAGCAACCCTTGTGTCATCCGCCTTTTGGATTCACAACAATTGGTGCCGTGACCAGGATTCAAGGATGAAGATCCCATGGCCGCAGCCCTTTGAAGACGGGGATGTTCGGAGTTTCCTGGAGGACTTCGAGGATGTGGCGGAGGCGGTCGGAGTGAAGGCGGACGACACAAAGGTTGCTTTATTGGAGAAACCAACACACTACTTAAGCGTCTGAGCACGACAAGAAACGGAAACACTCATTTGCACACCATACTCTTCTGATGATACTCCAGTCGCTCTAGACACCACGTATCAGTTCCGTCGTGTAGCGAAAGCCGTCATATGTCATTCTGTCCTCCAACGATCCATCCCGTATCTCTGCCGTAATTATCACGCGATTATCTCGATCCGCGATCATCTCGAACCGCTGCTACTGAATAGTGGTGTGAGTAGTATGGTGCGACCGTATCTCCTCACTACACCGGTGTGGCGCTGTTCTCTCCAAAGAGTACTTGTTCGAAGATTTGGGCCTATCCTCAGACCGCCCGTTTTTCAGGCTCTGGACGGCCTCAATGGCTCGACGTTGCACAGTCTTGAAGAACAGCTTCTCCCTTTGAGGATATGGTGGCCAGATCGCAGTTCCACTCTCTAGATGCGGTCGAAGAAAACTGTTATAGAGAAGCTGATATCAACTACGGTTGATGTGGCCGAAAAGATGTTTCAGCAACTTCAGGGTTTACTGGCTTTTTTGCCTTTCTTTGGCGTTCGCAGAACTCCAGAGAGTGTGGGAAATAGTGGCTCCTATGTCTTTCTGGATAGGATTTGGCTGTAGGTGGTACACGTCGAGGTACTGCGTGGTGTTTAGAGAGCTGCAATTCACTCGAAACCAAGTGGATAGAATGCCAAGGTCCTTATATGAGGCGAGAGAATAATCGGTGGCGTTGACTCACCAAACAAGCAAGCGGTATTAACGAAAAGGTTATTGAAGTAAGATCTCTGATAAGAGCGAAAATGGTAGCGGGCCAAAAACTGGACCTCGGAGTACTCCATTGAGGTCAGACCTGCAACTGGAGAATGCATTTTTAACGCAAAACCTGATGACATTATTATCAAGACACGACTCAAGCCATTGAACGGCCCTTGTGGGCTCCGTTTTGCACTTTGGAAAGGGTGCATTTATCAAACGAGTCCTGAAGAAGTACCTCTGAACTTTCCAAACCGCTCGGTGGCAAAAGAATTGATCTATAATCACTGAGACAATTACGCCCACCAACCTTGGAAAAGGTTGTGCTGGATACTGTTCTCTGAGAGATGAGCCCCGTAAGTAGTAGGCTAGGCGGATCAGCAAAACGTCTGACCGCTTCCTGCAACGTCCAGGGAGGTATAATACTGAGGCCAGCAGAGCTGTCGTTAAGGCGTATCGGCTTAGCCAACACCACGGTGGAGGAAGTATCCACGGTGTAAGTGTGATCATTTTTAGTGTCCAGACGAATCTGAGGGAGCGATGGTGACTGCGCAGAAGCACTGCTGTGAAACTCAGCAAGGATATCAGCAGCCTGCGTATCAGAGCTAGTAGGGCTTTATAGATGGAAAAATTGTGTGACTCTCGCTTTCATCTTACGACTGACGCCACAAATCGGAGGAGGCCATATGGATCAGCGATAAAGAATTTCGTGAGATGTCGCCAATAATAAAGATGGCCACGTTCAGTTAGCGGTGAATATCGATTCCGTAGGACTGTATTTTTCAGTCAATTTCAAATTGTGACAGTAGGTGGCGCGTCAAGCATCCCGCTTCCTTAGGATAAGTTTGAGTTCACCAGAGCATAGTCGCCTTCGGGGCCTGTTCCGTTTGGTGCCTGATAATGGTGTAGATTCATCGACGGCTGCAGAAGGGAGGATGGTAGGCTTTTCACAGAGATCGCCTGCAGAACTTAGGAGATGAAGTTCACTGAAGGCCGTGTAGCTCCTCCACACCCACTTTTCAGAAATTCCTGCAATTATTAGCCGTTGAGTTGACCAGGGTTGTGCCGCAAATATAGTCGAGTAAGACGACCACGTGATCGATTAATCCCAGTGGTGCGGTGGTTACAAGATTGGCAGCCGTCAACTTTCTGCTAATGAATATATAATCCATCCGCGAAGGACCAGTATGCTAGAGAGTGAAACCATGGATGCGCTCCGTCAAACCTAAGTCTTCGAATGCGTGAAATGATCGTCCATAAACTATTCTCAGCGCCTATGTACAAAGAAGCTGGGGAGTCAATTTTGGGTAAGCTGAAATCGCCCATTAATAGGATGTGGAAAAATCTTTGAGTCGGTAAAACTTCCAATCTAGATAGCAAACAGTTCGTCTTTTGGATTACTAGAAGATGAAGGACGACCGAGGACCCATGCTAGCCAGCGATCGGAATTATTTGGACGGATCGAGCACCAGAATGTTCCCCGAATCATAGAAGATAATGGATCGTGGAAAAGGTGAGCCTGAAGAGAAGTGTGAACATAGAGGTCCCAAACCCCTCCTCTACCTTTAGTTCTATGCGCGCGGAAGCTAATCATATCCTCTAAAGCAAGCTCAGAGCCTAGGTAGAAAGTGCTGAGCGACGACTCCGTTACGGCAACAATCCGCGGATTCGCAGAGAAACAAAGTTCGCAAAGATCTGATAAATTATTTTTAAGCTAGACGCATTCGTATGCATACGCTTTGAAGGGTTACTGGTAAGTAAATGAATGTTCGCCTGGAATTGTGAATGGGACAGTTGTCTCAAGGCACAGCGTCAATAGAATTCGCCAACTCTACAGGGGCCGGCTGTAGTGGGTTTTTGAAGCCATTGAATAATTAATAAACACCACCAGACACCTGGTACACGTGCAGTAACTTGCATTTAATAAATGTTTTTTCTCGTTTGAACGATCTGACTGGAACGAAATCTTGCCAGGAATAAAGCAACGTCGATGATGGAACCGCCCCAGTATGCGCGAGGCCAGTTCATGTAAGGTGACAGTAGTTTTCAGGAGATTGTGATCGAGATACGCTGGACTTCGTCTTGGGCCGCAGGATGAGCTGAACACTTTGAACCCGGAACTTTATAAGTCCAAGTGCAGCTGACAGGAATCACCACTGACTCTCGTTATGTTCCAGGCCATAGCTAATGAAAATAATATATATTTCTCACCGCATATGTGAGAAGCACGCTGGGTTTTGAACGATCACTGAAGATATTTACGAACCAAACAAAAAACGACTAAGTAATTGGTAGCAAAACGTGAAGCCTTCCGTCAAGAACAAGTGTGAACAGAGGGCAAATGTATGTAGTTTTTGAAAACTTTGACGTACGCAACAGAGAAGGAGATAGTTCGGACGCTTCACAGATTTAGTCTCAAACAAATGCGATGTTACACTAATTTACTGTCTACAAGGTCGTGGGAAGGACAGTCTTTTGAATAGTTCGAGGTCATTTCGGAGAGAATGTCCTGTAACGCGCAACCAAAACCAGCGAGCGCGCACGTATCGAATTTGAGTTGTGTGACGGGGCTTGCTGCTGTGTTGTCGGTGCCGGTTCAGCTCACGTTTGTGCAAGTCGTGTGCATGGCTTACTGGGCCTTCGGCTCATGCTTGCTTGTAATTTTCCTCTTTTCGGAACTATTGTTCGAACCCCTACTTCGGAAGAGCGCTGTCCCCCGGTGTGTCCACTTGGAGTGGCGTCTTGTCACCGAACACTTTTATGGACCTAAAATTTGTGCCACGCATAACCTCCTCTTGTCTTCTGACAAATCCGTTTGCTGCGAGTTCACTTGTGAACTCCAGCAACAATGGACAGTGCTTATGCTGTACTGTCTTGCGAAGTCTTAAACAGTAGCACTCTTGTCCTTCCATTTTACAGGCTTTGGGTGAGATCTTTTTCGCCGAAAACAGTGGAATTCTGTCGGGTACGTTAAACACCACCACTTTGCTTGCACAGTGTAACCGCTTGTGCAATTCCGTGGCTACACTATCAATAAGTGCTCCGGCGGCTACAAGGTCTT
The DNA here is from genome assembly GCA_008508345.1 of Paragonimus westermani. Taxonomy (NCBI): domain Eukaryota; kingdom Metazoa; phylum Platyhelminthes; class Trematoda; order Plagiorchiida; family Troglotrematidae; genus Paragonimus; species Paragonimus westermani. Next base: position 195,332 of record QNGE01000878.1, read on the forward strand.
TGTTACTAGGGGTCGTCTGATGGCGGATGTTAATTCAGGCATTTAAAATGCGCAATAGCGGATATAATTTGTGCAAAAACTCGGAAAGCTCCTCGTTTGTACTGTGTAGTTCCGCTATTCCAGCCTCTAATTCCCTTATTTTTTAGCCTGGTCAACGAAAACATTGGTAATGGAAACTGAACATGGTTTGGTGTTGTTCCTTTCGTAAGATGTGCTACAAATTGCTGTTGAGACTGCCGTTTTAACAGCGGCCTCAATCTCAGCTGCAATAGCAGGGGTGGGGCAGGTGTTGATTGAACAATCTAACGATTTTACATTTTTCTTAACCGTCAACATGCATTTTTGCACGGGAACGATCGCTTGACGATGAGCAATTTCTGGAAATTGGCTGATTTATCGGGCATTCCCACATAATATTCAACTTTTATCAATGGGTTATGTTCAAAAGGTCTCAAAGCAAGTAGATATGACAAAATACATCGAACAGCACGTAAATTCCAGTGACCAGACGGTAAAAACGGGATATGCACTAACACTAATAACTGGCCTTTTTCAAACCACGCGCCACCCAGATGGAATTAGAAACAACCCGGATGATAGCATTTCGAGGTCAGTAAGTGACTCCAGCTTCCTTCTTGGCGAGCTTTAGCTTCTGGTGTTCAGCCCGTTATATACAACGATGCACCCGGTCCCAAGGGTCACCCAGTAGCTTATACGCCACTTGGAAAAAGTCTTCAGTCAAATGCTGCTTCAGAAAACACGATCATGTTCATCACGGGGCATCAAACGACTAGCGGCACATTCCTGGCAGGGCAGCTCAACCTTTCAGGAACGACTGTGACGGTGCCCCGTAGGTCGTCGCCCAAATTACGCCATCACCAAAGTAAATGTTATGAAGTTCTTCAGCGGTTTAAATGTCATGCCCAACGAAAAGAATTCCATCATTTTATTACTTATGAACGCAAGATCATTGGTGAGTAAGATGCGCATCCTCAAATCTTCTGCTTTTTCATCCAATTCCCATATCGTTCTCGTGACTGAGACGTGGTGCTCTCCAGGAAGTCAGGTGAGCATCGTAGGATATCACATGTTTCGTAGTGATCTTCTCACAGCACGAGGTGGTTATTTTATTATTTACCCAAAGGAGCAATTTTCTGCAGTAACAACTGATGAGTATAGTCTTCATACAATCGAAGAATTGCTGTGGTTGATGGTCCCCATTGGTTCTCGTGAGTTACTTACAGGATGCATCTACAGACCGCCTGATGCTGTCAGCAATGATCTAATTGACCCCATAGAGTTAACGAATCGTGTGCCAAACATGCCTTTTGAACACAAACTAATGGGCAGTGATTTAATTTGCCGAATATCTCCTGGACATCATCCTCTGTCTCAGCAAAACAAGCCAAATTCTCCGCATGCACTCAACTGAATGGTTGGAACCAACATGTTCCAGCGTTCACCAGACAGAGGCATACATGGGATATCATATTTACCATAGTTGTCCGGTCTCTAGAAATATCGGTTCTACAACAATTTCCAGAAAGCGACCACAATGTCGTCAAATGTCTGTTTGATTTTACTGTAGCCGCAAAACAGACGGTTGTGCTCTACCGTCGGATCAAATTCATTGGCTGGAACGCCTTCTGACTACTTAAATCCTTAGGTTGGAATGCCTTCTTTCCCACATCACCCCAAAGTATGGCGGCGTGGAATTAATGAAACATCCGAAATTGTGTATCAGCGTTCTGGGTCCCATGAGGTCAAAACGCGTTGACTCGTAGGCACTAAGAAGAATCCTTACTGCAAAGGAGACAGACAGACTTAAAATGCTCAATTTGAGGTAGGAAAGAACACTAGATTCTTCCCCGGCTATGCAACTGAGCGAAGTGTTTGAACATATAGAACGTCAGACGCAATTCCATCATATAAGCGGAGAGAAACTCGTGCTCCGTTGTGAGCAGTATAAAACAAAACTAATGCATCGGATGAAACGGAGAAATTCCACGAGGGACTCTGTTGCAAGTTATTACTCTCAAAGACAAAATGGCTATCGACGATCATTTTGAAATATGTGAAAACTTTGACTCAACTTTCACTGCTTCGGTTAGCGTAGGAAGCACCTAACCGCCCGTTAATACTACGTCGGAAACAGATAAAGTTTTGAATATTGTTTCGAGAGATGTCCAAAGTATCCCTTGACGGTTAGCTACCAATAAACCGTCAATCCGTCTTGGACCAGATGGTATCCCACCAATGGACTTTAAACAATGAGATGAGGATATACTAATCCTGTTGCTTAATTTAGCCAACCTATCACTTTTATCGAGCGTCATCCCTCTCAGTGGAATAAATTAATAAATGTGCCTCATCACAAGGGTGGTCCCATCAACTAACCATCGATCTGCTCGAGGGTGTATGACAGGATAATAAAGGTGCACATGGTCGAGTTCTTAAGGTCACAAAGCCTTGTAATCCTTTCGCAGCACGGTTCTTTTAATAAACGCCTCTATATGACATGTCAGCTGGAATCCTCAAACCATATATAGACGTCCGCCGACGCAAGAATTGAGATGATCTTCATACTCTTAAACATGTAAAAAGCTTTTGAATGTGTGCCTCAGAAGCGCCTCCCGATCAGAATTGCATCTTCCAGCATACAAGATCCTTGTATAGCTGACTTTCGTCATAACGTGAAGACTACGTTCAAACAGTCAATATGGGAGGGCTTTTCTGAACATCAGAAACAATGACTAGTGTGAACCAAAGAAGCGTTTCGGATCCGATGCTTTTCTTAATGTACTTAAATGACCTATGCGATGTTATCAGACATGTCAAACCCTTTCTGTTTGCTGACGATATCTAAATCCGTCAGCGCAGTAACATCGACTTCTGTGTGCAAAATATACGACAGGACCTAGCGTAATTGCAATTGTGGTGTAAAACACGGTTAATGAAGTTCTCAACGAGCAAATCAAACATCATCACTCATGATTGTAAACCGCCCAACAGTGCCCCCTCACAAGACGGTTATAATATTGATATAGCCACTTCCGTTTAAGATCTAGAAATACAGTATTTAAACCCCTTCGATTTCTCTGAACGTGTACGTTTTCAGGTAGCAAAAACTAAAAGAACAATAGGCTGTACCGAAACGACGTTCAGTCTACCGGCCGTGAAGCTGACGTTTCACAAAATGTGTGCCGGGCCTCATCTTGAGTGTCCCACATTCATCTGTAGCCATCTCACAAGTCTGATAGATTTGTGTTAAGAAACCTTCAACGATCATTTACCAAAAGCTTATTAGGATATCCTTCTTCGTTCACCTACAGACAACGCCGTCAAAACTTAGTGTTGATCCATTTTGGTTGCACAGACTAAAGTTGAATCTAAAACTTCATCTTAAACTGATAAATCTGGACGGCCTCACCACAGCGTTTACCACTCACTTACAACACAACTCTCCATATGGTTTAAGAAATGAAGGCTCCACTTTGCCAACCGTGCTATTTCGAAAAAGGTACACGCAAACTTCCTTATTGTGAAATATCCCTATATTCGGAATAAACTTCCGAACGAAGCCAGAGGCGATGAGAACAATCAGTGTTTTAAAAAGTGTTTGGACAGCTATATTACGTTATCAAACAAAATGTCTATCTTTAAACTCAGTGTATCCTCTGATGACCTTCTCGTGTGTAGTCCGGGAAACAGTCAGCCTCCAGCTGCGTATAATCTACATGACCGTCCCCGCTGCCTAACTTCCTCCATAGACCGTTTGCTTGAAACGGTTTGTTATATCATTTAGCACTGGGTCTACTCCATGTTCACTAAACCGTTCGCAACTCAATATTATTTTACTGATACGTGCTGATTCATGTGCACGCATTATCTAGATTGCCTGGAGACAAATTGGCGCTCGTTAATAAAGCGAGCAGAATGGCGTTATATGGGTCATAGCTGTAACAGGCGCATTTCATGGGTCTTCCAAATCGTTCAATTAATATTTCGGTGGCCTGAATACATTCCGAGTGAACCGCGAAATATCACGGTTAGTTGACAGTTATACACTTCAATAACCAGAGCAAGAATGGTAATATCGCATGAAGTCTCAAAAGAGTGACGCATACACATAGTAAATGTGATCACCCCTCATTCTCTTATTTGACGTGTGAGATTGCGTTTGTTTTCTTAATCGCATACATATCCGTTGTGAGAGAAAAATTCCCCCGATGGATGGATACACGAAACCTAGCCTTGGCAGAAGAGTTCATGAGACTGTCAACTTTTTGACGGAGCCCTAGTAGCAAACTGGAACACTCAGCCGTTCCCTGAGTTATTTTTGGGTATTCCTTTTGGAACACTCACCGAACTTCGTCTGGGTACATTTTCCGTGTATAAGTTCACAGGCATAAATGCTAATAAAAATAACACACACTTTTTTGCTACTCAAAAACGTGTCCCCAGACCTACACCAATCAAAAAGAACGGGGGATTGTTTGCGTGCTAACGTTTACCGTTTGGCTAAACTAACACGTCAGGAGCGTTCTGGAGGCAATTGTACGCCACCCACGGCTATTGTCGCAGGGGAGGTGCAACTGATTCCTCCACATCTGCAACACTGCCAAGGTAAGCAATTTTTGCGATGCGAACTCAGAAATTTAGACGAACGTTCACTTGCAACCACTTCTTCGGTCTTGGAAAGTGTCAAGGGAGGCTCCTCAACAGAAGCAACGTCCGCTGATTACGTTCTTCAGCCCTCCACTTCGACGATCACCCACGCAGCGATGACGAGAGATATCACCATAGTACAAGATACAGGTATGTGACAATGCTATTCAACACTTTGGCCATCATCCTTTTAGACGACGTTGTTGGTACGAACGAGAGGAAGAGGACACCCACAGAAGTTGTCCGCACGATTGCTGTGGAGGCCCGCCTGACTTTAAAAGCCGTCAGCATTACACTTAGTCACTTGAGGGAAGTGTTGCCTCAGCTACCGTTGGATGCATGTATTATGTTAGGAACACCACGGGAGTGTGCATGTACATTCTTTGAGGGTGGATAATACGTCCACTTTGATTTGATTGAATGCACAAGCCACGCCGTAGGTGGGAGATGGAGGGAAGACGTGAATGTTCTCGGACTTCAGCTGTATGCTGACGATGTAGCTTACTTCAACAGTTCACGTTTACAACTGTGGCCCACCCATGAAAGGTTGACATCCCTTTTAATACCAGTGTTCGTCGTGGGATAATTTCTCTTTAAAACTGTGAATGTCGCAGAATATTTGGATAGCGTGACAGAAGACTTGTCGATTGTACTGAGGGACGGTTTGTTGAATATGAAGCTGGAAGAAGCAGAAGTATATACCCAGCTAGTATGTTCAATTTTTTCGAATCACAGGACGCAGATAGTCTTTCTCAGCAGTGTCAGCGGCACATCCATGGGTGAGAAAATTACTGAAGGATGAAGAGTCGAAAACCAGAAACTGGAGAGGAGCGAACAATCGTATCTGCATTGTCTCCTCACCCTTGGGTGTAGCCACCGTTCGTATGTTAGATCACTAAAAGTCATCACTTGTTAAATGTAGAATCCATCGTGAAGAAGGCTTACCTCGGCGTATCGCACGCGGACGTCGAAGGAACCATTCAACGGCAAATTCAGAAAACGAAATTGCGGGCAACGAAAGAAGCCAACGACCTCGTTACCGACATTTTTGCACTGTGATTCCAGTTATGTACTTGTCGAAGCGATACATAGATTGCTGTAGGAATCGCGCTTAATATAACGTATGTGCCTTTTACATCGTTTCTTGCGAAGTGGAACCTTGCGTCATCGTTATTTTGTGAGAATAGATTTACTTTGACGCAACTGAACTCCTTATGAAAATTGACAGTGTGCGGCATATGATAAGATCGCTTAATGGGGCTAAGCACATTATTTTCTCCAACCGTTCCCTGAGTGTCCAATTGGAACACCTAGGGATCACCCGAGAAATGCTCATTGAACACTCAGAGAACGGTCGTGCAACTAGGGGAGTCCTACGTCAGAGTCTGCCTAATCGTTCCGTGGATTTTGAAATTTTCCGTCCTTCCCTGCCAAAACTGACTTATTTTACCATTTTCTCGGTGCTAATTATATCACGTAATGCCGAAACACTCCAAAGATTCACTAGGACGTTCTCCTCAGAGTCACCTTGAAGTATTTGGAAATTCGACCCACACATAACCTAGTGAAGGGTAGATCATTGTGACATCGTATTTCTTCGGCTGAATCTACCGAGCGATCAAACTGTCTATTTTCCCGAAACGTGCGCCAGAGTTTCGTGAACTACAACCACTTTCTTTTTGACCACGTCCTTTTTGATAACCGGCTACACGTTTGTGCTACTGTACATTTGTTTGTTTTGTATCGCCCGTATCTATCTCCAATGATCTCCTCTAACCCAGCGTGCTCATCACGTATGCTTTGAGATAAAAACTGTTATTATTAGCTCTCACAAGCAGTAAGACCGGGTTTCTTAGGCTGGACCATGTGGAAAATCTCAAGATTTATTCGCTTCTTCGCAGGCTGTTAGGGGGTTATCAACCTTGGTGGTCGTGGGCGTTTTTGAAGCAGCCGAGACAACCCTCTCTGAATTCGTTCCTAAAGCAACTGACACACATGATGCTGTGTCTGCAGCTTTCGTGTTAAATACCTCACTGACTTCAGCCAGTGGATCAGGGGATGTTTCATCCACTGCGTACGGTAGGGCGCTAGATCCGAAACTAGGAGCCTGCTTAACGGTTATGAAACAAGGGTAAATGAGGTGGATGAAGTCCAGCTTTTTTGTCGTCAACATTTTGTAAATCTCATTAGACATGTCAGAACACGAGGTATGGAATCATGTGTACCGGTAAGGCACTGCATGACGTGTTCCCTCGCGCGGACAGACTTTACACAACCAACAGAGGGACCTTTTCACCACCACTGGTAGATTTGGGTGTAAGCCTGAGGCATTTAACCGGATAGAAATCAGTTATTACGTAATTCCCGAGGCACATAGGGGAGAGAGACGGTCAAATAATAACCACTTGAAGCGGTTCAGTCGAGTTCAACTTAACTCTGTACTGTTCGTTCCAAGCCACAGAACTTGACGGATTCTGCGGAGGACTACTCAGTATCTTGCGCACGTAACTCAATTGATTTTCGAGTGCTGCAGCAGATCATGAAGATAAGATCGTCGTTCCAGTTGAAAGTTGAACGAAAAATATTCAACCACAGCACAACGTGATGATGTTGACAGTTGATATGACACTCACAGATAACGTAATAGGAGGATTCTGAGGGAACCTCTTCCTGACTGTCAAACTGACGAAGAAACAACAGCGCGAGCTGCCCCTCACCCCTTGAAAGTGAGTGCACTTTCTCGCCAGAGGTCCCACGCGTGCAAGTGCGTATTACCTATCATGTTTGTGGTCGCAAACCGAACTCGCTAACGCTCACTTAAAGGTACGAGCGCACAGCATTACACTAACCTGGAAACAAACCCTCTTAAAATACTTCCAAATGCACTAATTCACAATGCACACAAACTTCCAGCCATATAAATATGCGCCAATGAGGCCATGCATACATCTGCCTTGTTGGTATGCTTTTCGTCAGATCGTTGGCCGCTATGGATATCACAGTTATCTTCGCCATGTACCGTTTCCCACGAACTACTATAACTTTCGTAAAGCCTAACTCTGGGTCACCCATTTTGTCACGACTTTACTTCACGGCTGGTTCCCATCCCGGGTAAGAAGTTATAGTGACCACAATGCACGCAAGCACCAAAACATATCCTATAACTGAAAGTGTCGCCAAAAGTTATCTGTTTTATCCATTTAACCTCTTTTTTATGTCGGCAGCCTCTGTATCACAAGTGATATACTGTGTCTATTTTCTTTGACTGGGCTGCAGAGCTGACGGCAGCCAAAACCGCGATTCACGTGACAGAGAGATACCGGAAATTAAACAACTGAAACGACTGCGGGACTCTTATAGTCCCTTCCCCCTAGTTATTTCTTACGTAAAGTATGTGATGTAAGATGAGCAACAGACTGCCGTTGAAGCAAAATTGAAACCCGAATCTCCACTGAAAGGATTAAGGGGTGCCATCTCGATGTTGCACACACCGTGGAGACAACAGCCAATTCAACTGCAGAGGTAGGAGAAGTTGAGTCAGTGATCAAAGGATTCATGGAGAGTGGAGTGTTTAATGACGTCGGTTCCTCACGACTTCCCCAAATGAAGTAGTCGAATTGGCTTCAAAATTCAATTTTTTTCTGTGATTTCACAAACCGCGTCCCCGTGAACAGGCCGCGCGTCAACTCCTCCAAAACTTTGCCCGGCTTAGTAACTAAAACCACTACACACAGCCCCCTGGAAGTGATTGAAAAATCACAGGGTTTGGAACTACTAGTATCAGATGGAATCGTACAGTCACAGTTATTATCGTTTTCGCCGGACAAGATACGGGGTTACCAGCCCGAGGAGTGAAGACACACTCGATACAGCCAACAAATAGGAATTGATTTTTCTCATCACAATTTCGCGTCATTTATATGCATGAGAAAAGTGGCAACTCGGAGACGCTCCACGAATCACTTCACCAGTGGCCGGCTTCGGCAATGTACGAACTCTTTTCAGTTTCACCATTTGTTCGCGCTCTTCAAGGTAAGTACGTTGTCACGACTACAGTGGATGTTATTGAAAGAAAAGGCACTTATGGGGCACATAACAAAAAGCCTCTTACATGTTATGATAATAATATATATTTCTCAACGCATATGTGAGAAGCACGTTTGGTTATGCGCTATCACTGTAGATATTTACAAACCAATATTTATACCCCAGCAAGTATATCACTACCTGAATATGTCAACAACACAAATGTCCGCCAAACAAGTCCTTTTTTAGTGCATCCGCAGATATTTCATCAACCGCCACATGGCCCCTCTCCCCAAGTCCCACTCTGTCATCCCTCCATAGTGGCACTCTCCCAGCACTTCCTATCATGGAGTCAAACCTTTACGACATCCACTCAAATATGAGCAGGAACTCGGTACATCCCCTAGATCAGGTCTTTCCATTTGGTATTTCGCAACCCGCTGCCCCATCTCTCATGAAGTTCTTTAGCAGTTTATCTGCTGTATCTGACAAAAAGAATTTCGTAAGTCTCTTACTAATGAACGCAAGATCGTTGGTTAGTAAGCTGCACTTTTTCAAACCATTTGTCTTTATATCTAATCCCCATATCATCCTCGTAACTGAAACGTGGTGCTCTCCTGACACCCCAGACAGGCAGATGAGCATCGTAGGATATCACATAGTCCGTAGAAATCGTCTCAAAGGACGAGGAGGTGGATGCATCATTTACCTAAAAGAGCGATTTTTCCGCAGTAACACTTGATGATTCTATACTTCATAAACTCGAGGACTCTTTGTGGTTAATGGTCTCTATTGGCTCTCGCGAGCTACTTATAGGATGCATCTATAGACCGCCAAATGCTGCGAGCAATGATTTAACTGACCTTGTGGAGATGATGAATCATGTGTCCAACATGCCTTGTGAACACAAACTAATAGGCGGTGACTTTAACATGCTTAATATCTCCTGGACCTCATTTTCTGCTCCAGAAAAACAGGCCGAATTCCTTTCATGCATTCAACTGAATGGTTGGAACCAACATGTCCTAATGCCCACCAGGAAGGGGCATATTTTGGATCTTATATTTACCATAGGCATTCCGTCTACGGAGTTATCTGTTCTACAACAATTCCCTGGAAGCGACCATAATGTTGTCAAATGTCTGTTTGATTTAAATATGGCTACCAAACCGAGAGTTGTATTCTACCGTCCGATCAAATTCATTGATTGGAATGCCTTTTTATCCCTACTAAGATCCTTAAATTGGAATACCTTCTTTCGCACATCGGACCCAAGCATAGCGACCGCAGAATTTATCAGACATCTAACGTTCTGTATTGACGTTTTG
>QNGE01000879.1:0-28746 GCA_008508345.1 Paragonimus westermani
AACTTCTTGGTGCGCGTGTTGAACGTAATGAATATCCTATGTTTTATCGGAGTGTCCATCGTCGATGTCGCATCCTCACAGGTATACCGTTTATGGAACGTCGCATTTTCGCTCAGTTGGGTTTTGTTCGGTAGGCTGTGATGAGATAATTAACAAATGATGACGCCATGGTTTCGAGATAAACCTGTTAAACCTTATGTATGAACTCAGCGGTGTGAAATCTCAGTCACACTTCACTGGAAACCCGGAAGGATGTGTTTATAATTTCTCCAAGCGCATGCTCGACGATTCCTTGCCTGAGATGTTATCGTTTGAATGAAACATTCTGCCCACGTTGCAGTGAAACTTAGTTGGAGATTGAAGTTCAGTCTGATCATTTTTTAACCACTTTAGCCGCATAGTAACATTTGACTCTAAATGTGTGACGTAATATTCGGTCAACGTCCGGTCCGGGTCTAACATGTAGCTTATCCACTCATAATATCATGCTTTAACGACCGCGTCATAGATCGTGCGGTTTGTTTCATGGCAAATTGGGATGAAACCTTTCTAGTTGTATTGGCTCGTGACACAACCATGGAAAGCAATTTTTCAAATATACTTGCTTCAAAAGTGTTTTTCACATAGCGCAACTTATTGCCTGTTAATCTAGTCGACAGAGGTCAGCTTCACAGCCTTCTGGTCAACCGGACCTCATGGCAATTTAACCTAGCCTCCCCAACAGAACAGTCAATTTTTGGACTACACGTTTTGTCTGATTTCTTCTGCTGTTCAGAATGCATAGCCTAACACGTTTGATGGCAGTCTTTTCGTAATTTGGGATGCCGGGTGACGCAGTCCGAAACGTGTTGTATAGTCCCAACGCTTATCAGTGCCTCCCTGAAGATGCACTCCAGAGGAATGCCTACCAGAGGCCCTCTCACGAGATACTGAGTTCTTTTTTACATTGGATTTGTTCATCGGAGAAACAAACTTCCAACAATCATGTTCTCCCCAGGAGTAAGCAGAGCAGCTGTCATAGACTGATTCCTGTCAGCTTACCAAGTGGCCTCAAGAGGAATCCCAAATCAGTTCGTGAACAACCATCAGACACCTCTCAGACAAGGTAATGTGGTATCCATCCGGCTGAGGCACCTGACCTATAACCAGTTCAACTGTACTTTTGCTCTTTGAACCACGTCACTCTAGCGCTTATTGGATAGTATTTAGGCACAAGTACGATTCCCCTCAACTGTACGTGCACTGGGAATATCAAAGATTTCGTTTTTTAATCTAAACGCTTGAAGTCTGCTTCAATTGGCACTGTCGTAGTATGAGGAAGTAGACCTACTACTGGAAAACAAAAATGAGCAATCTTCACCTGACTAATTTTGGAAGGTTCTCAAGTCAATGAGTTAACTGAACTGCATTCTCTGAAGCTATCCTCCCGTGTATTGTCCTTCTCAATTTGGTCTTAAGCCCAGTTGAGGCGGTGGTTTTAATGCTGTTTCGCTAATCAAGAGTACCTTCGTTCGAACGAAAACCATTTAACTTTCATGTGGACTTAGGCTGTATGATAATATTCTTGCCTGCGTGTAGTCATACTGATGCACAGCAACAGACGCCGACTAGTTGTCTTTTTTCCATCCTTAATTGAACGTATGGACATCTTTTACGGTTCACTCCGACTGGTAGTCCCTCTTCGTTGTGCATTGATTGTGTGAGCGTTACAACAAACTGCCAAACAAAGTTACCTTATAGCATACTTCGTTTTGTACAGTCTGTGATAGTGGACGGTACCAAGAACATCCTTGGTGGTTCCCCATATTAATCGTGAACGCATTACCGTTCCGGTGGTGGTTACATGGTAGATTTCAACTTAATATGCCGCAATTACATCTATCGAGTTCTTTTGTCTCTGATTGTGGACACTTCGGATGAGTGTCCCAATCAAACAAACTAAATTCACTAATCTCATGGTTGGCATGAAATGCATCCAATGACTTGTTGCCAGCGCTAGATTCCTCTTACCTTTGACACCTCCCTTTTGTGTGTGTTGGTCTTTGGATGAACGCCAGACATTAATCTCCATAGGTGTCGTTCTCAGTTCAATCTGACCAGCATCTAGGCCGTAAGTAACGTTGCGGTGATTCCTCGCTCATGCCTGGCGCTGCGGTAGGTACCGTTTGTTACATACCGAAGTGGCCCAGAATTACGTCCAACAGCAAGTCATTTTCTTGTTACATAATGCCTGAGGCGTCCATACGTGGGAGTTGATCGGTGTGACACTCAGGCGTCGTTTCTTACCTGTACCTATTTTTTACAGAGTAGTATGATAGAAGTATTTCGGGAGGGAATTAAGTATATTCCAAACCCAACTCAGTGTCCGCGAATACATTACCCTTTTGTTTAGATTAGACCCGACTTGTTGTACTACCATATTTTCTTACGAGCAATCATTTCGATCACTGTTCTGCTTCCAGATGTCCATTGTTCATTCAGCAGTGGGTCACGCTGCTTTGTCTTACAGCATGGCTGTTTGGCTTTAAGTTGAAAAACGGTATGTCTTTAAGTCAACTGCGCACATCGTTGAATGTGATAAACTGGCTTGATGATGCGCCTTCTGCTGATGCACATTTTACCATGTAAAAGCTGAGAAAGCAGATCAGCAATAGATTCCAAGCTTGTCCCAGCCACTATTGGACGATGGATATCTCTGCCTTACCACTGAGGGTGGGGACGTAAAAGTGAAAATGGAGCAAAGAAGAATCATTATAAACCTAAATGACTGACACATACCATCACATCCTCTACTCTATGCAACCTATGTGTTTTCTCTTTGATTACAACTGTAACAAGACGGATTAATGCGACGGGTGATAGTGTTGAGCGATCGTTGTGCGTTGGGCGATGGTACGCTTATCCCCTTCAACGTTAAGTCAAGGTGGTATGGACTAACGTTCGGAAAAGAGTTGGTGCTGCTCTGATTCTGTTCGTGATTTAAGGTGACGATGGTTCTATTCACATATCAAGTCCAGTTAGGATTGGATGGGGGAGTAGACTAATGTACCTCAAAAGCAGTGATACTCATGTTGGCCTTTTGCGAACTCATCGGGAATGGAATTTTCCCCATATACATAGCCACCACCTTAGTCGGCGAAGGCGAAGAACTCGTCGATCGACTGTATGGCAAGGTTCGGTCCAAAGTGATCAGAATTAATAGGTAATTTCGCAAGGTACGGGTTAACCAGCTACCTACAAAGAAGGTTACGGCCATATGCAATTTTTTTTTACTGTATTTGGTTGGAGATACCCATGTCCATTTACACTGATCAGCGTGAGCAGGATGACTAGAATCAGATAGCGTCTGGATGTAAGATGCTGTGAAACAAGAAATTCATTGATATGAGAACGTGGCATACCATCGTGGCTGCACAAATGTTGTATGGAAATTCCCCAGTCTTTAGCCACCTCGTACTACAACCACTGAGAAGGATTTACTCATACATTCGCCAGGCGGTGGCCTTAACTATACAGTGCTGAAACGGCATTCAGATATAGAGCAGGCGCGAACCTTTTGCCCTTACTAAACATATTGTGCGCTGGGAAGGACCACATCAAGTTTTAGTGCATTATACTACTTCGGTATTTTATAGATTGCAGTGCACGAAAGACATTGATTCCAACTTGTTATTGTTGCTGACAATCATTACAATGTGCTGGTATTTTGCTCCTTCAAAAGTGGACATAAAACTCCAACCTATTTGGACTTTCTGACTTATAAGGCGCCTGCGCTGAGTCAGGATGATAACTATAGGAGTAGGCTATCCCTAATGCACAGCCTCAGTCCACATGCGTTGGCCATCATGAATCCTTAAGCATGGCACTCGATACGTCTCTCATATTGGATTGTTTCGCCAGTTCGCGTCAAACTGTCCTACTCTGCGTTACTACGAATGGACACTAGACCAATCTGCGTGTTTTTACCAGTAGACCTGCTGTAGGACTCATGTATGACCCTTGTTACAAAGGGACTGTCACATCTTCGCTTCAGACGTTTTAACAAACGCGCTGCCTCCTTCAAACACATGGTTACCTGGAGCCTGTGATCATCTGATGCACGAAAACGGGATGGAAAGATACATCTTGAATGGACCAGTAAACGGCATTGGTTTGCAATTCTACAATTGATGTTTCACAAAGACTTTTGGGTCTCTTCTCTTTAGCTAACAAGAAACCACCTACAAAGTTCCCCTGCAGCAATGTGTACTTCACTTGTTCATTGAGATAAAGAAGATTGCCCTAACTTGCGTCCTGCACCCAGGTGACTTAATTCAGGGACCTGGTCCCAACGATCATGTTAATCACAAAAATGGTAGAAAGACGTGAGTTATAAGTATTTACCCCCACTAAATGACCTTGCGTCGTTCGGATTGTGAAACGGTTGTTTTCTTGGAGTCACAGTGTCTTTGGTTTTTGACACCGTAGTTTTATTTTTTTCTCACATGGTATATAGCCGTGTTAAAATGTAAGGCGGCAGTGAACTGTATATTCTTCAGTAACATTCATCCTACCACCAGGTTGTCTGTAAAATCCCTCTGGCTAACGTCACCGTGCGATCTCTCTTCTGTAACAGGTATATACATTCATAGCAGCCACATCGGTTCATAAATCTCAGGTAATCAAAATAACTATTGCTAGTTCACAACATACACTCATGGGTCAGATAAGCATACTTGTTCCTTAGGTGAGAGGGAACAGTGGGAACGTTCTACACTGGTGTTCAACCTTTGCGTAAGTTCGTTTCTTCCATTTTGAACCTCCGGCAACGTCATCTGCGATGGGAACGGTTAACCATCTGGGTATGCTCTTCACTTTGGAGCAACGTTTGCCATTCATAATAATCTTTTCTACGTTTCCCTTTTTTTAACTGTCGTCATGTTGGTTGACCGTTTCGTGTGCGCTAAGTGGACTAACGAACAAGTTAAGGCAATCATCGTATGAATGGTATTCAAGTGCTATTCATCCATATGGGCTCCTTGTCCCGGTCATCCATTGTTCAGTCGGCTCGTCGACATTTAATGTCAGTCGGAGCCGCATAAGACCCATCGGTG
Organism: Paragonimus westermani; assembly: GCA_008508345.1. Taxonomy (NCBI): domain Eukaryota; kingdom Metazoa; phylum Platyhelminthes; class Trematoda; order Plagiorchiida; family Troglotrematidae; genus Paragonimus; species Paragonimus westermani. The sequence continues at coordinate 5,094 of QNGE01000879.1, forward strand.
GTTCTATGATACAATGAGTTTCAGCGAACTACAGCGTATGTCCAATTTATAGGTTTTCTCCAGATGTAGAAGAAATGTACACATTACGTAAAAGAGAAAAATCAGAAAATATCGAGCCCACAAATTCCAGGATGAAAGTTTTCGTGGGTTTGAAGATGAAACTGAATAAAATATAGCTTGTTCTGGTGCCAGACGATTGTTGCCGTGTTGCACCCTGGCCGACTGCTTCAAATGGACATGGACAGAAAAAATGTGTGCAGTGGTAGCACAAACTGTCTGTTGCAAATGGAGAGCATATCCTTTACTGGGCTATGCTTTTCCCCTTATTCCTCTCGTTTGTTGCACGTAGTTCACGCCTGTTGTTATGCATTTCTGATTTCACAGAGACGACAGTGATGTGGAATCAGGCCATGGAGTTGTGGATTCGCCCAACTATCCACGGACCAACGCGCCAAGTGCACATTTGAAGGTGATGAATTTTATTTGAGAGTTTTCAGTTATGTTCTCTCCGTCAGTTTCTCACGCTGAATCCACTTTGATGCGGATACCAGTCTGTTCTAAGATGGTCAGATGCTCTCTTTTAGGCATGCAGAACGTGTGTGCCACACTTGCACATACAGTCCAAGTGTGGCAGCCTGAGATCAAGCGTTCATCTATGTAAGTGTTTGTTGACGCTGGTACCACGGAGCTGTCTCACGAATGAAAAAGACCATGAGTCTGATCTGAACATACTACGGCTTAAGCTGCTGCTCACCGCCACGGTACCGTGGAAGAGTCTAGAGGGATATTTGCCGGGAGGGATAGAAATACATGAAGTAAGACTGAGAAGAAAAACCGAACTTGTTAATGGAGAGACGCCGTTAACTGTTGCACGTTACCATCTCAACTGGCTAGGGATTTGGGTGATCTTATGGACTCCAACCGGACAGGTGACGCCTTACTCTGTATTTCCTGACCGCCTACGCTTATCTGACTGAGCAATCAGATCTGATCGCTTGGACTGGTGAAACGCGTCTTCCTGACTGCCATTGATCATTTGAAAGCAATTTGGACAAAAACAGACAGACTCATCAGTAGATGGTCTCATATTTTGTCGTAGCTCAAGGTTAACTGTATTGATCATCCAAACAGATGGAATGGCTCGGAATCAAGGCAGCTGCTCTAAAATGAAGGATGGTAACTAAATTTTGGTTCTGTCCTCAAGGTAGCCCCAGCGGAATACATCGTTAGAGAGGTTACAAAACCGTGGTTGTCATGGACTCAAGGACTCAACTGAAGTTTTCCTGAGGTGATAGTGAGTAATATATGAATGCCATCGATTATCATCAAATGTGAAGTGGATGTGATTTTTCAATTCCATATATATGTGTTAATCCAAACAAACAACACTTGTGAGAATAAACGTCACTTTAGGTCACTGTCTACTGTGTGATCTTTTGAATTGTGAAGTTTCACGTTTGACTGATGCAACCTGCAAAAGTATGCCTTCGAGCTTCGTCATGTATTTATACACAGTATTTAGCGCCCGATCGACAGTAAGTGAACCGTTGTGTAGAAAACCAGTCTTTTACAAAAGTATGCTTACATGTGATGTTCCCTTGTCCAAATTTGTCATTCCTCTGTTTTTCGCAGCCAGCTAAATTTCCTCTTTCTTTTATTCAGATGTATGCCATCTATGAGGCGTTGGAATTCAAAAATAGTCCAGGTGGTGTGTGGAAACAGGGTTTTCCCATCCAGTGCTCTTACGATGCTTTGAAACAAAAACCAATAGAAGTTTTTATCGTACCACACTCACATCAGGATCCAGGTGGGTGTTGTTTATTCTCTGACGGTTTCAGTCACTTCATTCAGACTTTCACTTTACAGCTCGATTGTCTATTTGCAAGGTGTAGGCACCTTGATGTATGTTTGAATATAGACGAAGCTATTTTTGCTAGTCAGGTCCCTTCCCCTCCCACTCTTTTTTCTCCTCTCTTCCTATACAGGGTTTGTTTTTTTCATGGTTGTGTGGCAGTTAAGCAACAATGTGAACCAGTGATGTATTACTGTCTATAATGATGACTTCATTCAGGCAGGGAAGTAGTTCCATGACCACCCATTATCTATTTTGTTTTATTCAAATGTTTGTGGTTGGTTGGTCGCAAGGTAATTCAGCACGGTATCACCGACTGTCGCCAGTTTGAAGGCTGAGAATCCAACGGTTAACTTCATGCGACTAACTTCACTATTTTGGGATCGTGTCCTGGCTGGTATGTGGGGCACTCGTGTTCGCGTTCAAATACTGACTATATGTAACCCGGTTGCAATCCAGGTCGCTGCATGACAGCAAACATTTTGTGGTGTGTGAGTGGAAGTCTATTACTCTGAGATCTTTACGTTGTTGTAAGGCCGTGCGCAAATGGTGATCATTGGTACCATTGTGGTTTCATTCTGTATCGCTTTTTATTTTCTGCTCAGGAATGTATGTGTCACACAGATACCGCCTTATCCTTAAAGTGAACATAAGAGATCGTTTGAGACCACGCGTTTCTTAACGTACACTTCAACATCTGTTGCTTTCCTCTATGGGATTTTCTTCATTCGGTGCGCTAACCCTCTGTTTTTTTCTGTTGTGGCTTTATTTAACTCTTCAATATTGTCGTATTTCTACTTCCATCTCTGCTTGTATCACCATAGAGCCATTGTCGATCCTGTTTTGTCGTCATTGATGATAAGGATGATGACGACAGTGATACTGGTGGTGATGATGATGAGGAGGAGGAGGAGGAGGAGGTGATGGTGGTGGTGGAGGAGAAGCGGGACGGACGAAAGAAACCGGGAAACACAGTGACATTAATTGTCGCCTTTTGTTAGTGGTTTCTGGCATTTGCACCACACAGGCTGTTCACAGATTTTTGCCACAAGATCACTTGTGGGCTAAGTACTATCATGTCTCCCAAATCTAGTCAGTGACACTCGGGCTTATCATCGTCATCGTCCTCATTGTAGACAGAATAACACCAGCCGTTGTCACCGATGGTTAACTATCCCAGAATCATGAAGTAAAAAGCAACCCTTATACAGAAAGAGAGGGGAAAAGGAGCGGGGATTAGATCTAACTACTAAAAATGGCGACGTCTACGTTCAATCCTTCAACATCAGAGTGCCTACACATTGCAAACAAACAACCGAGCAGTGGGTGAAAGTAGGCCGCCATCAGCAAGAAGGTTGTCTTACGGCCTTCACTGCCCCGCGCCGTTACGTGCAATTAATTCACAGATGAGTTGATCAAACAACGACAACGTTCACATCACTGACCTTGAATTTTTGAGGTGGTTTTTTGTTAGCTAAAGAGAAGAGACAAAAGTCTACGTGAAATATCAATTGTAGAATTGCAAACCAATGCCGTCTACTGGTCCATTCAAGATGCATCTTCCCATCCCGTTTTCATGCATCAGATGATCACAGGCTCCAGGTAACCATGTGTTTGAAGGAGGCAGCGCGTTTGTTAAAACGTCTGAAGCGAAGATGTGACAGTCCCTTTGTAACAAGGGTCATACATGAGTCCTACAGCAGGTCTACTGGTAAAAACACGCAGATTGGTCTAGTGTCCATTCGTAGTAACGCAGAGTAGGACAGTTTGACGCGAACTGGCGAAACAATCCAATATGAGAGACGTATCGAGCGCCCCTGGATTACTCAACCAACTGGTAACTATCGACTTCGTGACTGGATACAGATTCACATCCTGCTAAACGGAAAACTGTAGTGATAAACTCTCACTTGATAACAAAGATCCATCAAAATGTGTTGCTGACAAAAGGTGATTAATAAAGTGTTCAGCCTAATGGTAGGACTTGTTCTCAATAACTAACTGTCGTAAGTGTTAGTCGTTTCCCTAAGCGACAATTCCACGTTGCCCTCCGTCGCTGCTACATCACAAGACGGAACTACAGCCGTAGGTCTCGAGGTGGTCCAAATTTCAACAGTCAAGTTCTATCGTAGCATGCTGCTAGTGACTTATCACTTCAGTCTATTACTTGTCAGTCGTTTACTGATGAAACTGTAACCCACGGGCAATACAATTCTTTGTGATATTTCTCTATCTGCCTTATGCGATGAGCATCATGTCCATTCCCAAGGATTCATGATGGCCAACGCATGCGGACTGAGTCTGTGCATTAGGGATAGCCTGCTCCTTTAGACTTATCATCTTGACTCATCACAGGCGCCTTATCGGTCAGAAGGTCCAAATAGGTTGGAATTTTATGTCCACCTGGGCTGCAGCTTGAGAGACAAACCCAATCTACACTGACCAACCCTTTGATGAACCATTTCATTTATCTACTCTAGGTCAACATCTATCCACTTCGCACCTCACGCCAATCGGCCGGGGCGTTAGCAAACATTGCTCGATGTGACAGATGAGTAGTTGGCATCCGTAACTCGACCTATCCATCTAAGTCTGTGCACATGTACGTAATGAACAAAAGATCTCGTATAACAATCGTTGTCAAACACCCGCTTCCTAAACTCCTCGTTGCCTACTCATTGGTGCTATCCGATGCGAACAGTCGAACGTAGACATCGGTGGCCAAACACCTAAAAGCTGTTCACATCTTCTAGTCCAGGCGGCCAAGTTTCGCTGTCGTAAATCGATACAGCCCTCACTGTCGTCTTATACGTGCGACTCTTATGCCTCAGAGAGATACCTGTCTGTTGCCATAAGTGCCCCGGGTGAACGAGTATCGTCTTAGCCTTAAAGAAACACACTTCTGCTTCATTCCCTACACATTCACCGTCGCCGAGACAGCTTCCCAGGTAGAAAAACCCCATAACTCCATTATCTTACGTTAAATCCACGTAATCACAGCTGTCTTGCATTTTGAGGCTGCAAAGAACATTCCGAAATAATTAGCAGAACGCTAAACAGCGTCTAGCATTATCTGTACTGCTTGAAAGTTGTCAAACAGCAGCACCTTGTCGTCAGGATAATTCAGATCAGTCAGTGTTCCACCAGACAGAAGGTCCACATGGGCATCTTGTGGATGCTGAGTTATCGTCTTCATCCGATTGCAATATTTGTAAGCTCATATCGTCATCGATTCACATTCTAGAATATCCACAAACCTACTTTTTTCACTCGACCTCTCGAATTGTGAACGTGGTTCATCAGTTCGTTTCTCACTTTTCGGCGAATCGCCATATCTTTTCGTCCTTGTCAGCCACCGTACCGAGTTCGATTAAAGTGTCTTTAATCAGGTGAACTGACGAAAGTTGGGTGAAAGATGGTACCTAAGCAAGTGACCCGTACCTTTCTTGGGTCATACGAGCTACACATGAAGTGACAGACTTTAGCAGCGCGTTTGTTTTGCTCCGTCTGCGTGAATGGGCATTCATTTTTTCGTGTATTTCAAGGTGCACCAAGTGTTAGTGGTAGCGGCGAACCTACGTATACATCTGATCCCTGTCGGCTCTGTGCTAGAGACCTCACAGTGTGTTTCTGACCGACGGTGTATGTGGGATGAACACCAGTGTTCGACTACCGGTAATTACACAAAAAAGAGATGAGGTTGTCAGAGCATAAAACTTCAACCCTGTGGATGTCGATGTCTCTGCGCCCTCTTAAGCTCTCTTGGGTAGCAACCTATTTATTATTGGTAAGTTGTTGTTGACTTCTGGTTAATTGTGAGTTTAACATCACTCACAGTTGTTCGCAGCTTTCAGCCAACGCTTTTTTGAACACAAATACTAGACTCGAGTTCCGCTACTGTTTCAACTCGTCGGTTATGCATATCTTTATCACGGTGGGGATTTGACTTCCGGCCACGCTTTCGTGAGTCAACGATGCTCCCCATCGACCTCACTCCACTTTACGGTATAGTGCTTGGAAACATTTGTTTTCACTGACTACCAGGGAAGTGGTGGGTCTCGTAGAGTCTCATCAGCACCACGAACACTGGGAATTGAATTCACGATCCGCGAATAAGTGACAGATTGTAGTTCAAACATCCATTAGACTACGCGGTCGCTTTCGCCGGAGTTGCATGGAGGTTTGTAAGGAAGCGCAACAGTTATGGGTCATTTGGACCGGTTTGTTGTGATGTCATTCTGGCAGCATTACACGCCATATTGTAACCACAAGTACTTTGAGCGTGTGGAGAAATAACGTGCTTTCCACCGATTGTTTGCTCTTCCAAATTTGATCTCATTTCCTCATTTGATCCACATTTTGGTACCACTTTTCTTTAGGTTGGATAAGGACTTTCGAGGAGTACTTTGTTGAGAAAACGAAACCTTGCTTGGATTCCACATTAAAGATTCTACAAAAGCGCCCTGAAGCCCGCTTCACCTATGCCGAAATGTCTTTTTTCAGTATGTGGGTTGGCGGACTGACAGAAGATGAGAAACACCAAGTCAAAAAGTTCGTGATGCATCTTGTTATTAATGTTAAATATCACCTTGTTTTTGTGTTGTGTATGCGTCTGTTCAACCCGTATGACGAGTTTTTCACAGATTGAAATGTTTAAACAAGGTTTCATTTCATTCACTAGACGGACTTTTTCGAGCTTACTTACTGCTGTAAGTGAAACATTTTGCAAAACTAAGACTTCGCTACAGACATGTTAAAAAAAGATTGCTTTCACGAAAATGAAACTGCGTGATCACTACCCGTTCAGTTACTCTTGTCTCGGGTTCTTGTGATCGCTCCTGTTTTGCTGTTCGCTGTAAACCTTCAGCTTACCTACACTCAGACAGTTGTGCTCAATGTAACAAGTTGTTGTTGCATGGAGTTACAATTGATTTGACTTTCCAACCATATCTAGTTGGCACCCTCCCTTTTACTATGCGGCCTTTGCGGTTGGAGTGCACACTGCCTCTAAGGACAGTGAGTTAGGTTTTTTGCAGTCGGTTTCTCCTAGTGGCATAGTATTGGGCTGCTGTTCCAACTTAGTCGGATCTCGTCAGCGCCCTTAACATCAGGGAAGTTGAACCCATTGCCCGTGACTGTATGGTGATCTGGACAATACAGTCTCCATCTCTGGCGTTTCAGGAAGTTATGTGAACCGCTTCTCCTAAGCTGCTGCGTTCCCTTCCATATGTTAGTTAATGCTGATCTGTTGCACCTTGGTGTGATGGTGTAGATTATATAATTCATTGATCCGGAGGGCTAGACTGACTGGGGCGCCTCCCTCTCTATATACGGCCATACCAACGACAATATGCGAGGAGGTTAGAATAGGTACCCTCGGGGAAGAAACACTCTGACTGTTCAACGGTTGACTGTGGCCGCCGACTTGTGATTCATTACCGTCAAAGAACCTAATTTATTTCTCAGAACCTTTGTGTAATTTTGAATACACTTCGTGAAACGGTTATCCGGATCAGACATCAATGCTTGTGTTTGTCACCGTGCCTTCGAGCTAGACTGGCTCTCATCGATGCTGCTAATGAACCTTCTGAGCCATAGGCTCAGGGTGGATCCCTTCAAGCCAAACCATTTCGGCAACACCCGCGGTCGGAAAGCATCCGAATTTGTCCTTGTTTTGTTGGACCAGCCCCTTGCTTCTAATTTTCCCTCCTCCATTCCATAACAGCTGGTACACATCGGTGCTTCTGATGTCTGTACTCTGCGACAAGGGGGACAACCGGCTGTTCTGACGAACACTCTCGCGGGTCTAGAACTGAATGTGTGCTATGCTCACGAAACGCATCCACAATCCTAGCGCTGTCATTCTTCCGAATGTGTCTTTGGGTCGTCCCATGGCACAGCTGTTCTTTCTCAGGTGCTCTGGTGACGGTGAGGCTTAATCTCTGGTGTGGGGATTGCAACTGAGTTCTAAGGCGAAGCAGAGCTCTCTCGGCTGGATCTCTTTTTTGGATACTTTCTTGGGCTGTCGGATTTATTTCACCCAACCCCTTAATACATCTCAGTTCTGGGGCAATGAAAAAGTGTTACATTTGAGGGCGTGCTACTTTTGAAGATGGATATTATCGGGACCATTTATAACTAGTATGGTTTATTTTTTCAAGTTATATCTAGGCCGAACAAATTTTTCGTAGCCATGAAACTTCATTTTGAACTATTAAGGCCAAGCATTCTGTGTCTATATTTTTATTCTGATAGCGTCGGTTGTACTGATGAGGACAGAACTAACCGTCAGTCACCGAGTAATGGAGAACAGTGTCAACTCAAAGTTGATAGTTGGCAATTGTCTACAAGCCACGCAGTCGTAAGAAACCGGTTTTTTTAGAGATACATAAGCTAAAGATGTAAGTAGAAGATTGCCGATGAGAGTGTATGAGTAAAACCACAGGTGGTATACGGGCATGTGTAGCAACATCCGAAAAACTCGAACCGTATGATTTTCTTTCTCATCTGTATCGGGTGATGTTAGTCTTATGGAGGAATCATGCATTCAGTCATATCTTTGCCCTCAGGATAAATGGTTCGACCAGCATCAGTATATGTGTATACATATTTACAGTGAACTCCACTCGCTAGCTGAACAAACATTTGAGACTGATCTGCAGTGTTGTTTAGCAACACTAACCGCTTCGGTACAGTGAAAAGTAACCTCCGTAACGTTACCTATTTTGCAGTCATATGTGTTGCTCAACATGTGGTGAACAGTTACAAACATCCTGAGGGCGGCATACCGTCATTCGGCACCGGCCCCATAGCCCCCAGGCAGCATGGTCTTAGCAAAAGCTCCAGGTAGCACACAGGTTCCCAAGTTGTATGCATGAACGTATGAACGCCAGTAAAACATCTTTGGCCCTACTGACTCTACCTATGATAAGTTCCAGAAACCCAGCACACAGCCGACATGCAAAGGTCCCTATCGTATTTTTCTCAATTTGTGCGTTACAGTATCATGTATCTTAGTGAGGATCAGTCGTATGAAGGACCCTACAGTGAGTAGAGCCACAAACAATCCACAGGATTTTGGGTAAAAAGGTTCATCCTGGTCGAGCTGGGTTGGTGTACCGGGTCCGCACTGTTTGCGAACGTTGTCGTGAAGATACAGATCTATATGAAAAGTTCCAGTTCACATAAGCTTTTTCCCACTTTTTTGACCTCGTTACCGAGTTGAGGTCAGGTCAGTGTTAACGAACTCTTCGCCAGCCGCTGTGACAGATCACAAAATCAAAGTTTAACGTTTGTGTTTGCTCCGCCGTACACTGGGTGTATGCATCGAGTGTTGAAGTAATCCTCTGTATCGGGAACGTTAAAACAGGCATCGGGAAAACACGACTGACGGTCACTAGCGCTAGTATCGTTTGGGCCATTGGTGCGTGTGTCACCAACCTGTGCCTTACCAACCATCCTAAAGTATCTTTGTCAATAATTCAACAAACATTACTTCTTGGAATGGAGGCGGCTTGACAAACGAGACGGTTTAGCACAATAGACGGAGCCTTATTATCTTCGATACTAGAGGATTTGGTAAGCCTGATGGTGGACAGGATAAACCTCAAGCCTTGTTAAACGCTTAAAAAAGTGATGGAATCAACAGGCAGCTTTTAACCATCTACCTTTTTAGTGAACATTGTTTTTGTGAGCAACTACTGTATGTTCAAGTCCTAAGACAATCTATGGCAAGTATAACAGTGCCGTGTGCACACCGCATTCGTGATTGCAGAAACAGGTTGAAATTTGGACAGATGAGGTGACTAAATGTGGTAGCACGTCTTTTTTTCATCAGTTCAAATGGTGAACTGGACGAGCCGACAGAGGAGGGAGTAGTTTTCCTATTTCAATTGCCTCCTTGTTTATGGTTTCCGACATTACATACGACTGGTTGATTAATGCGTTTCCAAACAGAGACAAATTACGGTCGTTCTGTTGTTAATATTGTAACTGGATCTACGGTTTTGAGCACATAAGTTGACGCAACAGGTAGTAGAAAAACGGTCAAGGACACAACGGATAACGGTAAGTGGTATAACGATAATTAAATTACAAATAACTCGGCACTTCCTATCTAGACCAACCACTCAAGTGTAACGCATGAAAGCAGGAAGAAGACTGGCCTTCAAACAAAGGTTAACTATGTCGCGCAGCCCGAAGACACGGTGGTCAAATACACGTTCATATTTATAAGGTTTGCGATCAATAAGAAGGTAAGGACGAAAAATGGGTCAGACAGAACTACAAATAATAATACAGGGAGACCCCAATCAAAAGATGGTCGTGTAGGTGGGATGCCAAAAGTAGTCATGAAAAGTCGGGAACGCCCAGGATAAGCGAACAATGACATATCCGTGCAATGTCTTGGACCTTTCACAAGACTAATGAAACCATTTTTCGGAGGATTGGGGACTTCCCCTTCACTTACCCAACGCAAGTGTCCTAGTATAAGCATGCCCAGCTTTAATTTTTGCACCTTACAACAATGGAAATTGAACATTGACATTTGGGCGCAGCATCCTCATTTAGAGAAACTTTCCGAACGGCCTCCTTGGAAAAGAGGCACCAGGCTCGTGTTTTGTCCTTGCTAGAGCTCGCCAGTAGCACGTGTCCTTGCCCCTGCCGGGGTTTGTATTCCGGTCACGTTTTTATGGGACAACTGCGCTGGCCGACGCGCAACTCACCTCACAATATGAACTGCCGGGTCACCATACCTCAAACTTCAACAACTTTCGCTTGTGAGTGATAATATATGTGCTCCTTCGTCTCGTCAGGACAGCTACTCCAGCCGGTTACCCATCATCAAACAAAGAAAGAACGTTTTAGGCGGTAGGTTTAAAAGTCTTATTAATCAGTTATTGTAACCTTGAGTAGGGCTGTCACATGTCCGTATCCAATCCACCAGTCCACAATTACGGAATATGCTCGAGATTGAGTCCACCATCCTCAAATGGCGATTCACCAACTGACCTCGCTAGCAACATAGACAACAGGATTTGGTGCTTCTCATCTCGACTGAAGCTTGACGCCTTCATTTCAGTGAGGGCAGGTCAGGCTTTGTGAGTGCTCGAGCGAAAAGTTCATTTTGTGTTCGCCTAGCTCCAGTTGTCGATCGCACTGGCACACATGGTCCGAGTTTTGTCATCGTAAAATGCTCTATCACACTTTGTAGGGGGTGACCTGCGCGGTGCGCGCAGTCTTGCCGTATTGTGGTGNACGCCTTCTCGCTACAGTATGACATGGAAGCAACTAATTACTGCGTACAGGACGATGACAGCGTCAATACCAAACCATTCGATTGGGTACAATTCTGACAACCATTAGCCAAATGCTACTTATCGCAAAGTTTATGTATGGTCAACTTTTATACATGTCAAAGGAGATATTACACGTGCTACATATTACACTTTAGGAATGCAGGTGACTGCATAGAGTGGAATTGGTATAAGTGCCATGCTGGAAATTTTTGAGTGTTATGACATATGAGGTCGTTGAGTGCACGCTGACGAAAGTTTGTCAACGTAGACTAGAACGATGGTATTTATTGGTCATATCCGCATATACCGCAAGAGATTATGGCCCGGATTCTGTCAAGAAAGCATTCTACAATGCTCTTTCCCACTGAGATTGACCAACCACTCAGGCATCGTTGTGCTTGTGTGCGATGTAAGCGCACAGTTTGGCCGTCTTACCTCTGGAGAAAAGGCTGGGTGTTGTTTGGTGCTAGGGCACCACACACTGTCAATAGCTATCGGCTGTTGTACTTATGTTCATCTTTTGACTCCTGCATATTGAGTTACGCACTTTAGCACAAACGACGAGTACATCGCATGGAGACCACTACGGGCGCAAACTGTTCTTACCGCGTTTGACTGTGCGTTCCATTATTCCATTGGTGGTTGTCGATCACTTTGACTTTGACAATGCCGTTTTCTGTACCCCCTTTGTCGTATTGTTTGTTCACAGAGCGTCAACCCGCGAAAATAAAATGTTCCGCTGAAAATGGGGCGACGAGGGCCAATGAAACGCTTTTCAAACTGCTCGGATCACCATAGTGGGTGGTTTAAATGAGCGAGGGTCAGAGGGCTCGATGTAACGCAAATCTGTCGGAGAGTGGCTTGTCTGAAGGCTGCATTTCAAACACAGCCGAAGTGAATTTCTATCGATTCGACAATGCTTGCGAACAAACGTCAACTGGTCCAGCTTTGGTGCGAATATGACAAGGACTGCCGTTAAGTGAGACCCAAATCTACATAAAGTTTACGTGATGGTCGCGAGGGTTATTTGTCCGAATTGGCCAAAGAGGTGGAACTGAGCGATTTTTTTCGGGGACTAGCCTGGTGTTGTTCCATCGAGTCGTAGTTACGATAACCGTCGACAGGTGCGATTATACGTGTAAAATAGGGCACATGGATTTATAACTTGTTGTGCTGGGAACGGGCGGGTATGCGGCTTGACTACGGTTGCATCGATCAATTGTGGATCTTGCTACGGACACTGGAGCATCAGTGCTCTTTTTCTCGGTCAACAGTCTTAATATTTTTGGAAGTGGGAGGTACTTTGCACTCGTTTGCTCGACTTGCTGTCTGGCTCTCTTTTTCACATAGGAGTCCAAATGGAATGTCAGCGTGTTGAAGTCGTTACTCTTCTGCTCTGGGTGCAGAGTCCGCGTTTGTGGCTAGCTATCGCAAAAGTTCTCTTCTCCAAGTGACATTTTGCAGAGGCGTCCGATCACCTCCTTCCTTTTCAATTCCATGATGGACCACATTCTGTAGGGAACATTCGAAAGTTTCGAGTATCTTTGGGTGGGGCCTCTGCCAGGTAGTAAGCTGACTGATGTTGAGTGTACTAACGACGTTGTCTTACCTTTTTTTCTTCCGCGGGGAACATACAGGCCATGTTGCATCGGTTAGCTGATATGATTAGTTTGTATGGTACGCCCTCTATGCTTTTGAAGAGCACTGTTGTTACGTGAGTGGGTTGGCCCTGGCACTTTGACTAGAGACCAGTGATCACTTCATCTACTTGGTTTTTGTCGTCTCATGCGGTTTGTGATATTGTCAACGAGGTGTCTGAGAATAGCCACAGCATATAATGCCGTTTCTAGCAAAGGTACGTCAACGACTAAGGACAGCACATATGTTGGATAATTTCCTGTATGCATTCGATGAATTCAAACGTATCACTTGGGTTTGCAGTGTAGTCGCTTCTGGGACTGACCCAGGCAGCTTCACTAGGCTGTTCGCCATTGGATGGTAAAGTGAATTCATCATGTTAACTTTTGGGCCGATTGACAGCTTTAAATCTTGTTACAGTGTTACGGGTTAGTATGCATCTGCACTCCAAATGAGTTGGCGTAATTAATTTGAAATTAAAGTGTTGCAGGCCTGTTTCATGACCACAGGATGCGCTTATCCGGTGAAACTGTTTATGACCAGAAACCCGTTACAAGACGTGGACATACTTGACTAACGTAAGCACCGTTTTGCATGGCTGACGTCTCCACAGCCGTTGCAAACAGTAGTGCTAGTTTTTTCTAACATTTCCAGCACATTCGCGATCTTTGTCTCCAGTTTCCGGCCTTTCTGGTGTTGGTGTTAGGGTCAGTGCCGAAGCCGTTCCTTTCAAGTTGCTCTCTTCCACTCATCAGTGAGGCTGCACGTTATTTACCAGTCAGTGACAGAATTCGCTTGTACGCAATTTGCATGTCTGTGTTCGAGCCTCTTGTCTAAGTTGCCTCTGCTTTCGTAACCGAATACCTTATCTTCTCACACGTTATTTTCTCTGATTTTTGCATCTGACACTTATGCTGCAGATTGTTGGACAGTGGTCAGCTAGAAGTCGCCTCCGGTGGTTGGGTTATGACCGACGAGGCAACTGCGCATCATTACGGCATGCTTGATCAGCTGATTGAGGGTCATCACTGGTTGCTGGACACTTTTGGTAAGTTAACTGACATGATCCGAGGAGTAGAATTTTTGTTGTTTGAAAAGCTTGCTACCTAGAGGTTTATGGCCCTTTATTATACCCTGATCTTTGAAGCGGTTTTGCTTCGTCACGAATGTTCATTTCCAGTTCCGATATGGTATCTGCCGTTACTATAAATCCATTCGCTTTTCTTTATTTATCCCAACTTTGCTTATACCCACCCAACTTTTAGCATTAGAGTTGAAGATAGTAGCTTTCGTCGATAGCCACCGAGGTACAAATGGAACATCAGGGGAGATCAGTTTTCTGTTGTGGCTTTGTTATGCTTAACCCTTCTGCTGAACACATGCAGACCGTACTGAGCGAAGTGAATACCAGGTTGGTGCATTTCTCACCTTCAAATTGCAGGGTGATGCCTCTGGATTGATATATTTCTCCTTCCTCGTTCCCTGGTTCAGGCAGCCCGCTTGAGGTTGTAAACTGTTTCACGTGCTTGTTAGTAAAATTTCAGCGAGGACAGCAAAGACACCTGTGTTATCTTCGACAACGTGAACTATTTGTAGCGTCGAAATGACACCCGATTTTCGTTGAAAAGAAGCGTGGATAATGTTTACGTTCAAGCTATCTCGTCCCACGATTCTGAAACGTAGTCTGCTCTCGATCAGGTTGATCGTGTGGGTAATGGGACCCTACGTCGGCGTGTTTCTCAGAACGCTCGGAATACGCAGTCATTTTGTTAACTTAATATGTTGCATGTTCTGCGATGGTTATCCCATATACTCTTCATGCCAGATGGGTGTCCACTGCGGCGGGCCTTACTTTCTATGGTTGCCAGCCGTTGAGAAGAACCACAGAGTGGTTCCTAACTTCAAAACCCTACTCATTCTGCTGGAAAAAATGAGTAAGTAACGCCTGCCCACGTTGGAATCCGTTGAGCTCTTAAGTTACAGATTAGCAACGTTATTCTCCATTGAGGCCTAACGTATTCGTAGATATACGGACATCCAACTTATCTTTATTCAATTTCAGCTTCACTATGCAGCTTTATTCCTTTTTATTGCTATCATTTCTACTGATCACTGTGGTTGTGAACGGCGGCGTAAACTGTCTGGACAATTTCACGTCCGTTATGGACTATATGAACGAATTAAAAAGGGTAGGGTTGATAAAAAGCCACTGTATATAGTTAACTATATACTATAGTCAACTATATTTATACTATAGTCAACTAGTTTAATAGCCGCTATTCGACTAACTATGCTGGTTGCTGGATAACTTCTACACGTCGGTCGGAAGAGGCCACACTGCGTGAGGTGTCTTTGAGGCACAGTGGAATAGGTCGTGTTTAACGGGACTTGGTACCAGATTTTTATAAGACTGCATTTCATAAGTTCATAAGACATTCTCTGCTATTTTGAGACAATTTGAACCAATACCGACTTCGATGAGCTGGCGCTTGTTTGAAGGCGTGTTGGGCCAACGTTCGCTTCACTTGGACAGGTGAGTGGCGCATTGTGGTATTTTCTGACTGTTATTTTTCGACCGTCCAGTTGGTTGAAATTATTACTAACGTGTTTGTTTGACGAGCTTGTGTTCGCTATAAAATACCGAGTGGAGATGGCTGTGTGATAATCTTGGGTAGCTTTTACTTCTCTTAGCAAATTGAGACGGGTGCTTACCTGGAATAAAACGAAATGTCCCATCATTCGCCCGAACACTTCCAACTCAACTGTTGTGGTTACTATGGGAAACCTGTGGTGTTCCTGCTCGGCAAGTCTTGCTTGAATGCAGCCTGAAAACAGAGATAGTAGCTGGTGAACCAACAAGTGTGTATAAAATACCCTCACCACCTGATTTCTGTCCCCTTCATGCTCCTTTACGCCATATTTGGCAGGCATATTCACTACGACAATCGCAGTTATCCGCCAAAAGAGCGTTATACGGAGGTTTATTCACTAAGCCTGACTTGTGGTGGATGAAAGACAAACGCTGCGGATACGCATTTTGTTGGGAAATCCCGGGTAGCAATTACAGCACTTACACCATCGTATCAGGGCTAGTTTCATAACAATGGGACAGTCACTTTTGTCATATGTTATACATATATATTTATATGTATGGTGTTTCCTCGAACCTACCATGAGGTCAGCTATGTCTAAAATTGAAAAACCAACTTTCAGATTAAAAATAGAGACAAAACTTAGCTGAAAGTGACAAATTGGGAAGTAAATGATTCAAAATCCGAGATACTATAAATATATATTATTCAGTATCAGGTTGTTTTTCTGCAACTGACTGATTGCTATTGCGTTTGTCCCTCCTATAAGGAACGGGTCTGTCTGCGCAAAAGTGAGATGTGTATCGTAAAAAGATTCGAACAGCTTGTGTGGTTATCATGGCATGAACCGTGTTTGATAATACATTTCGGATTTTGAGTCATTTACTTCTCAGTTGGGAATTTCCAGCCGTCTATTATTTCTATTCTCAATCTGACAGCTTTCCAATTTTAGACATTGTTGATCTCACGGTAGGTTCATGGAAATATTGTGTCTAACATATCGAAAGACTATTCACAAATCGGCTCTGACGCGTCTCCAGAGTTTCGTCTGAATGCTTCCATTGCGCGCGGCTTTCACAAAATGGCGTCATGATTTGGCTTAGAAGAGTAATTTTGTGCATATTCTTCAGGCCAGCCGAAGAAAACTATCCAGAGAGCTTATGACCTGTCTGCTGTTGTGGATAGCCGACCATTTCCTGGGGCGTCGTGGGCGCATCCAGTTTTTGAATATTGCTGAGCCATCTTCCATTCTGTTTTACGAGCAGCGGATTGCAAGTATTGATACCTCATTGAGAATTTGTGCACGTAAACGGGCGTTTTTGTTCTGAGCTACTTCGAGGAACACTAGCTCAGTACGTTTCTCGGTAGTCCAAGGATCGTCATGCCTTCACTTGACTGGAGCAAACGATCTGAGGTAGTCCGCTCCTGTAGTCTTAAGGCCAGTCGGTCACGCCATCTGCACAATGCTCGGTATAGCAGGCGACTAGTATGGCAACCGAATTCGCGGTCTGTGAATGCATCAGTTGACTATAACTTAGAACAGAGCAACGGATAACGAATACGGACCAACGAACGACGGAAATATACACGGTTAACTTTGAACACCTCCCAGCCAGACCAACCATTCAAGGCTAACGCATGAAGACTGGCCTTCAAACGGAGGTTAACTATGTCGTTCAATCCGAAGACAGTGTGTTCAAAAACCCGTTCATATTTATTAGATTTGTAACCAATAAGAAAGCAAGATCAAAACTGGACCAATCAGGGGGTACAAGCAATACAACGAAGCATCATTCAGAAAAAAAGGGTGTAGGTGGGTTGTCAAAAATAATAGCGAAAAATCGAGAACGCTTGGGAAAGGCGGAGAATCAGATATCCGCGAGCAATTTAGAATTTAATTAAAACCAAGGTTTTGGGCCTTATACAAGACAATCAAAATTCTTTTCGGGGAATAAGGACTGCCGTCTGCTGGTCGACATCCTTAGTACAGGCTTAACCATCCAAGCTTTTGTATATCCAAGAAGTAAACAAAGGTACTCGCTTGACATTCACCGTCCACTATCCGCCTTCTAATCTCACCTTCGTTCATCTGTTAGTCCCACCTGATGCGAGCAAATGAACGGAGATGTCGATGGCCAATTATATCAAAATGATTCGTATCTTCTGCGCTTATTGGCCGGGTTCTACAGTTTTAAATTAGCACAACCCGTACAGTCACCCTGTATACAGGATCATCAAGCGTCAGGGGAATGCCTTTCTGTTACCGGAGATGTCCTTAGCCCTGGACATGGGAGTTTCTACTTTGTTCCCTGTATCTCCACTACTGCCGGTGCAGCTTCTTCAGCACACAACCCAGTGAACAACTTCCAGGATCTCATTACTCTACAGTAAGTCTCGATACTCATAACGGACTTTAAGAAACACTTAGCAATTTGTAGTCTTGTAAACCAGCCGGTCGGTAGCTGGAAACACTGTAGTTTCAATGGCCGATCAGGTCACGTGGTGTGATTACTGTTATTGTTGTTTGACTGGGTTTTCTACGTAGTTATCGGTGTTAATGAATCGGGGCAATGAACGCGGTAGATATTACCTTACTTTCACTTGTAAATCGGTTACCTACTTGCGAAATTTGTCCAACGCGCTGTTAGCCGTTTCATTTGTTATTCCCTAAAATAGCAGTTTTCTTTATTTGGTTTTGCTGCAGTAAAGCGTCAGCATCATATATTGATCATATTCTTGATTATTTTGATTTAAAGTAGTCTAAACATACACCTTCCACTTCCATCTGATTTAAAAGTTTCAACCTTTATGTAAATCTTTTGGACTATCTCAAACGTGTACGTGTATCTTGTATACGGTCACACCTTTCCTCTGTGATTGTAGTCCTAATCTGTTATTTTTGCTGTTCTCGTGAACTTTTTTGTGAATCATGCCGAGACCCATGAATTATCCATATGAAGTTATTGGGTATCCACGTGCATCGTTCTATGATACCAGTTTCTCAGCATTTCTTTTTAAGTGCGAATTTTGCAAACGCGTGTATTTTTCGATATCTCTTGTTTATCGATTGTGAACTCACCGTTTTTTGTCAAATCGATTCTCAACACATTCGTTTCATTGTCGTGCATTTTATACGAGGAGTGTCCCCTGTTCTCACTCAATTTCACTACGCAAACCTAACATATCTGCTGGCTTAGTAGTATTTCTTAATAGTAATATCTTCCGATTACTGTTTCGATTGACACAGGTGTTTGTTACTTTGCTTTTTCTCTTCAAACATTTGTGATGCGTTTTTCGCAGAGGTTTTGTCCACCTCGTAATTTTCCGCGTTTGGATCTAACCTATTTTATTTACGGGGCCGTGTTTCTCGAAGTCTGTGCATCATGTGCGTATGCACAGTTGGCAGCATTCGATTCGGATTAGCCTGACCGAAGCCAATGGACGACTATGTTTAATCATCATCGCAAGTGGCTTGCGCTGCATCACTTACAGTTCCACCCATATACCACGTATCCGGTATAAACCCAAAGGGACAAAACCGGTAGGTGTGTCCAGCCGGAAAATGATGGATAACCAGTTGATAGGCTAGCTCGAAATTGAAACCGTTATCTCTCAGAGGATACAGAGAGAGAGAGAGAGATTGCAGTGATAAGATCTACAGTTAGAAGAAGGATGTGAAATATGACACTAGAAGCATTTCAGTATAGGAGTACATTCTAAGGAAGTCAAGGACGAAAAACAAAATTCGAATTGGAGTCCAAAAGGAACACAGACTATTCGTCATAGAACACCCCAACAAGATGATGGAAAAAATAGGTAAAAGACCGCAATCACCCAGGTTTCTAAAAGGAAGAGCTGATTAGTTGTCACACGACCATATTCTTGGCCGATGCAAACGTTAGCAGAAATAGACTGGATATATTGATATGACCTACCTGAGCCTGATGTACTCGTCGTCTCTTCGCCCACGGTGCACTGGGAGTGTTTTGGTGACCTACTACTCCAAAACGGCCAGCGCACTCGCGGCCGCACACATCCCAACGACATGTAGACATGTCACCACGACCTATGGCGCTGTTGGTTTCTTTGTGTACCGCGCGTGCACACAGCCTTCAACTTCGAAATGTCCTAATTCATGTGTTTGCAGGCTATCATCCGAATACAAGTTGGTCAATCGATCCGTTCGGTCATAGTCCGACTGTTGCCTACTTGGCTCGCCAGATGCAGTTCTCCGGCATGGTCATTCAACGCGTTCACTACGAAGTGAAGAAATATCTGGCCGAACGGAAGTCACTCGAATTTCGCTGGCGACAGCTATGGGGTATGCATTATGGTGTACATATATGTATGTTGTGGTCCCCTTTCTGATATTACACCTTCTCTGGTTAGAGATCTGAACTCGGTCCCATTTCTCGCTCAATTTTGGCATCTTCATCGTTCCAGTGTCACTGTCGTACTGGTCAAGATCAGAGTTTTACGGATAACTCACCTTGTTGGTGTCTCATAATCAAACGTCACTTTTTGAAAGTTTAACCTAAATATAAGCCAGTGAATAAACGCGTCTGGAGACGTCTAGTGACCTGTCTCCGTGGAGACGGTCATTTGAAACAGTTGGACATGTACAGTCCATTTCTGATTTTTGATCTGGTCGTGTGCAGTCGTTCAACTAAATGGAATGAATTCTTGTTTATCCTACCGTTTTATCGTGCGATTTATTTTCACGTCAAATCTAAAAACAACAGTACCCATTACATGAGCGTTAGCAAATGTGTTCCTTAGGAACACCAGAAAATCCTTAGTGTCTTTCTCTGCATTTTCGCCAGCAAGAAGAGCGATGGTGATGGTTGTCCTGGGTAATATCGTTGACGACCAACAGTGTGTAAGCACCTATTTATCCCGTTGTGTTTGACGCAGAGTAAAGATGAAATGGCTCTAGTGACAATCTGAGAATGGAACCAGTATACTCTTTTATTCAACCTCGCCTTTCCTGTGTTCCTTCGCAGACTGCCTCTCATCTGACGTTAAGCGGACTTAACTAGCTGTTTTGCAAACGAAGATAACCGTTAATGAACCTCAATAGCCTTCGAATTAGTTTCTGTTTGCCCTTATTTATCTACCAAGACTAACATTGTCGCCATTATATTGTTCCCAGCAATTCAAAATAATTCACTCAGTAACGCGCAATCTACAATCCCAATAACGGTGATCTTGACGGTCAGGTTTTAAGTCCGAAAAACGTCAGAAAAAGCGATCGAAGTAATCGGACTTTATACAGTACTGTTGATAAAATTCCGGCATAATTACTTCCCCACATTGATTGTGAATTAGCCGGATAGGCCAATTATCCGGCACAAAAGAGCATATAAGATGGAGCAATGAAAAACGAGTTCAAAAACGGCCGCCGGTCAACGGGAATTGAGCTCACTAAAATAATTAAGTGTAGATGTTGGTGGGAGCGTGTCAAACAATACCCAATGGTATTTGTACAAAAGACGAAGGAAGGTACATTCGTTTCATGCAATCACGGTAAAAAAATTCCTCCTAATTATTAACGGCATGCAGCAAATTCCAAAATGAGAGAAGCTATAGTGCGTACCTTCATCAAGCAAGGCAACCATGCTTCAACGTAGTCAACATCCTACTAAACATGAAAGGACAGATGTACCAAACGAACTTTCACAAATCCAACTCACAGTCAGTCTAGACGTGGTCTCATATTGCTTACCATTCAAGTGCCCTGCGTACTTCAAAAGATAGATTAATGTCCACATTTGGAACCCCAAGTATTCCTGTGTGTTCTGCAGTCGACTGCCATGTTAGCTGGTCAAACTTTGGTTAGTAGATCCCTGTTTCGCTATCCATTCCTGCGAACTGGCGTGATGGCGTGAATAATACACCAGCCTGAACTCTGATATCCAAGAGTTTGGCTGTATGTTAAGAATATTCGTATGCATCTAACACTTCCATCGTGTACTGTGTCGCAGATTTTTGCTGTTTTGATACCTACCAGTCGGACGAGTCAGAGCAATTGCTTCTATCCCAGAAACGTGGGGAATGCAGCAGGCTTCTTGATTATTCCTTGGTCTTGTTCAGCTTTTTATTCTCAGGTACATAAAGATGGCATTTTTCCTGATTGCGATTGAAAATTGTCGTTACTGCCAAGGTCCTCTGAATGAAGACTACTTGGCTTCTTTATGTAACGATATTCACTGTCAGCACGAAGTAGTAACAGTTTTGTCCACGCTCTCGTCAAAATTTCCTTGATGTTAAAATACAGTTCCGTTCGACCATTTGGGTTTGAGACATTTCGAATCACTTGTTTTGACTGATTTACTTCTTGTCATTCTCTCAAAACAATTGTAGATGGTCAGGGAAGCACGGAGATCATAAGTCACATGATGCCCTTCTACTCATATGACATACCGCACACATGTGGCCCCGATCCTTCCATTTGTTGCCAGTTTGATTTCGTTCGGTTGGATCGATTTCACTGTCCCTGGGGCAAGCCGCCATTGCCAATCAGTGAAGGGAACATCGCTGAACGGTAATCACCGTGTCTTTCGTGTATTTCTTTCGTATTGTTCTGATAATTAGACTGCTCTATTCATTGAATTCTCTGAGTTTCTGTTGTGAACCCTCGAAAAAATACGCTGGTTCGTCCGCGGTATATTAATGCGCTTGATAGAAATCTGATTCTCTTCCTCGTGATAATAAACACGGAAAACCTAGGTCCCGAAAATACTGCAAATCTTCCCGTTAATTGCTCCCAGGACAGACGAAAAAGACAGGTGCGAAATGTTACTTTGTTCCGCTCCAACAACTTGTGTGTCTAGAGGAAAGTTATAAGGTATTTATGTGGTGCATAGCAACCCACAGACATACTCAAATCAGATAATCGAAGGACATTTACTAAAGATAGTAGTTAAGGTCAGTAAGCCACCAGTGAGCAAAGCGGAATAAAGGTCGAACGGATAAAACAATGGCGAAAGTTGCCTTTCGTCTGTTCAATACACTTTCGCTCGTTCTTTTTGGGTAGAATCGTTTTTTTTATAAAGGAGGCAGTTTTGGACTGGAAAAGAATGGATTCTCTGACGGTTTCCATTGTTTGCCGAATGCACCACCCGAATGCTCAGTTTATTCGACCGAAGTAATTTGTGCTGATTGGTCATTCCAGGCAATGGCATTTTGAGAATCAGTGTAAGTCGAACGCCACCGACAAGTGGTCGCCTCTGTTGCATTCCCATAGACTTCTTAGTCCTCGGCCCCTTTCGAATGGAAGCAATAGACTCGAGTTTCGCTCTTATCAGAGCTCGCTCGTGGTGCACATCCTTTCCACTGGCGGGACAAGAACTCCGGTTACATTTTCGTGAGGCAACCGTGTTTACCAGTACACCATCGATCTCACATTAGGCACGACTGAATCATATGTGAACGCTCAGCCATATTCGCTTGTGAGTTATGCTCTGATTACCTGGTCTCCTTTTTGTTTCCAAAATGATTTTTTATATATTAGGCGTCACACAATTGATCACAGCTGTTGCATTTCCCGGGACTAGAACCCCGGCCACGCTTTCATGAGACAACCGTGTTGATCACTGCGCCATTGACTGTACATTAGGCACGACGGAATAATCATGTGAACGCTCAGCTGGGCGTTCACGTCAGGTGCCGACTGCGAAGTCTATCGGAACGAGACAGCTGCGATTACCTGCAGGTGATGTTCAATTATATGAAAAACAAAAATGCATGCATCAAACAACTCAAAGACTAGTGAATTCGATTAAACGAACATTTAACGCAGCGGAACTCTGTGTATTAGCCCGGACCCAGAAACTGCCCGTCCCTTCAATCAAATGAGATCAGCATATCGGTGCCACCTCACATTGTGTCTACCAATTTACATGTAACTGCAATGAAAGTTACATAGGCAGAACCGAGAGGTGCTTGATCTCCAGAGTGAAGGAACATTTGCCTAATTGGGTGCAGAGCTCTGTATTACGGAAGAACGACAATGTGGTTGAAACACGCAAGCAACCAGCGTCCGCAGTCGCGAGACACGTCCTGACCACTGGTCACGTTATCGACCCAATTTGTGCATTCAGAATCCTATTACGTCACTCGAATCCAAGATTCTTACGGTTTGCTGAGGCGGTTGCAATCAATCGAATGAAGCCGACTTTGTGTGTTCAGAAACAATTGCTCGTAAACTTGACCCTTCCCTGGACTTAGTGACCTTTCCTAAACCACCAATTGACTATCCACCCTGCCCCCCT
>QNGE01000879.1:30264-46533 GCA_008508345.1 Paragonimus westermani
TCTGGTGATAGACCATTCTCCCTTGCCGGCTGGGTTCAACGCTGTGGAAGTGTGACCCTGTTAGTCATAATTCTGTGGGTGCATACATACATGCACAGGTTGAATCAACTGTGGGTGTGTTTTAACCGATCTTTACCAGTTATGGGTCTTCCAATTTAGTTTTCCACCTTGGTACAGCCGTTGTGCCGTTTTGTCACGGAGATTTCCCCTTTTGTCATGTCACTCGTCACCTTCAGCTGATCGTTTCTATCCTTTACACATTCTTCTGTGCTAGCTGCCTTAAGAATTCCGTCGAATACATCTCAGACTTCTCTATTCAGTGCACTTCTTTGCCAAAGTAAATTCTACCAGCATACACCACTAGGTGGTTTTTTTGAATCCACAAGGTAATTTTGAAATTTATAGTGCGCTGAACTTATGGACGGACACATTTAATACCTTAAGTACACTGGCCGGCCAGGATGAGTTGCTTCTCCACAAAAGAGGAACAAAATAGCAACGCATTTCTGCCTTCTGGTTCATTGACAGTGTGTGTTCATTGACAGTGTGTGGTGCTCCAGAATCATCAAATGCCGAACCATAATTGTATGTTTTGCCCCTTATACAAGCCTCGGAGGTATGCGGTATGAATGCCACGAGAGACGTGAAACCCTTTTCGCTGCTTTCGCAAACCTTGTTGACAGAAGGTGTATGGTGACTTAGCGGTGCTGTCTATAGATATGGTATGGCATTCATATCTCAGAGCTCTTCTGACACTGAATGAATATGAACTGCACAGAGTAGATATCGGAAACCTCACAGTGCGTGTTTTAATCATGTCATAAAAACTTTCATTAACCTCGGACTGGAACGTATCTCTCGTACACAAACTAATTTTCTTTAGGAGATAAAATCCGATTTTCCGTGACCCATCATTCGTTTCTGAAGTCACTAGACAATCGTTTCGTCTTACCATATTTTTTCGGCGGGATATGATTCACACTAGTAAAGAATGCCAGCGATTTTCAACAGTTTTTGCTTACTATTTTAAACCCCTCTCTTTACACCCGTTTCAACAGAGCAACCGCTCTTCGTGACCAATACTGCCAAAAAGCGATGTTGTTCAACAACTCTGGTGTCCTCCTTGTCCCTTTGGGCGATGATTTTCGCTACTTGTCGGAAAAGGAATGGGAGTTACAGTTGGACAATTACGATCAAATAATCACATATTGGAACTCACATCCGCAACTGGGAATTCGGGTATGGGGACTGACGTTTACACTGTTCTTTTTCTGTGGTTATATCATACATTAAAAACCACATTAGAATCGCGGACACGGCAGCAATTAACAAGTGCAAATCACCCCTCTGCTTACGGAAAGACCTGCTCATCGGTATCAGCTTACTGATGTGCATTCGTATGTATGTGTCCCTTATTGATTTTATAGCTTTGTTTCACAATTCCTTTTTAACTTTGTGATGCGAATCCGAAGGCTGCAGTATGTGTATGTCTGATGATGTGCATTGAAATATCCTGCATAGGTGCATTGAAATATCCTGCATAGGTGCATTGTGCAAAAGGCTACTTCTGAATTATCGAGCAGTTCTGTTTTGTCGTCTGCCTCATCAGCAATTAGACGTATTCGTCCTAGACCAACATCGTAGACAGCAATACATCAGTGGTACACACCGATACTTAACTATCACACAACCATGAAGGAGAAAGAAAGCAAACCCTATACAGTAAGAGAGAAAAAGAACGAACGGGGGAGGTAGCGAACTGACTACTGAAAATAGCTTCGTTCATATTCAAACATTCAGCATTAGGATGCCTACACCTTACAAACAAACAACCGACCTGTAGGTGAAAGTAAAGCGTCATCAGCAAGACCCCTTCCTTACAGTTTTCACTGCCCTGCATCATTAAATACACTCACGCCACAGACAACTCGGATAAACAACGACAACATCCACGCCACTGAGCTCGATTAGCCGCCATCTCACCTAATATCATCTCCAACCACCCACTCTGTGAGTCGCGACGACCTCAGCCCGGGAGACGAACCCGATCTACAGCAGCCGACCCTTTCTTGAACAACCTCGTTTCTCTACGTCAGGTCATCATTTGCCCACCTCGTCCCTTACGCCCGTCGGTTGGAACACAGCGAAACGCGCTCTGTGTAGCAGACGACCAACTGGCTTCCTTAGTACAGGTTCAGCCATCTAAGTCCCTGTAAATGTAAGGATTAGGCAGAACTCGATCGGCAATTCGTACGGAATACCCACTTCCTGACCTCTTCGCTGCTTACTCGTTGGTGCTACTGGATGCGAGCATTCGAACTCAGACATCGGTTGTCAAATACCTGAAGACGGTTTACGTCTTCTACCCTTAGTGGCCAACTTTCGCTGGCGTAAATTGATACAGACTCAACTGTCGTCTTATATATGTGACTTTTAATCCTCAGAGAGTTTTCTCTGTGTTGCCAGAGGTGTCCTAGATTAACGAATATGACTGTAGCCTTAGAGATGCGCGTTTCATTTTCATTCCCTACATCTCCGCTGCCGCTACGTGCTCAAACCGGTCAAAAATCTTCACAACTTCATTATCCAATATGAAATCTACGTAATTACAGCAATACTGCAAGAGAAGTGTGTACTTTGCACATTTGGAAATGTTTGACAATGTGCGAAATAGGATCTAGTGTTGTCCGTACTGTTCGAATGTTTTCAAACGGCAACATCCTTTCATCAACCTAATCACGGTAAATCAGTTACCACCAGGCAGCAGGTCCACGCTAGCATCTTGTGAGTGCCACAGAAACTCCTCCATTATTTCGTCCACCACAAAATTAAACCAAAGTGGTGAACGTGGACAGCCTTGACACACGCCGCTCCTAATATTGAAATTATCAGACAGTCCGTAACCCGAGCTGAAGTATGCGAATGAAGCGCCGACATATTCAGTCGGTACACCCCTGCGTTTAAGCGACTCCAAACGTGTAGACCGATCCACCGCACATTTATAATAGAAAAATATGACAAGTGTTGACCGACGGTACAAATGACGCTGTTCCAGAATGTGACGAGAGATAAAAATGTGATCCATAATCACTGCCTAGGGTGAAACCTTGACTGTTCTTCCCCCATGTTTGCCAAACGAACTTCAGTGAGTCGACGAAGTACAATGGACGCCAAAACCCTAGAAATGACCGCGGTCAAACTAATTCCCCATGGTTTACGCAACAACTCCTGCGACCGTTATTGAGTATGGGAGCCCAGACACGGAAGGATGGTCACCGTCGTCCACACACGTTGAAACAACCGAGTCAAAGCCCCTACTGACGCCTCCCCACCTACTTTGAATAGTGCGGATAGGAGATCATCTGGACCAAAAGTCCTATTAGTTTTGAGAGCCGAAATGCAACTGCAGACCTCAGTCTTGATGGGTGGATCCAACTCTACCGACCAAGGGGATACACCACAAGTTTGTGGCGGCAACACAGTAGAAGCAGGAGGCCAGCTAAATTGACCCTCGAAGTGTTCCGCCCATTGCTATCACCTCCTGGACTTATTATAGGTAATTGAGCCATGTGTCTCGCTGATAGATTCACTGACAGATTGCTTTGGATACGTTTGAGGAGTGTGCTAATTTTCCCTGAATTCAAAGCGGTTTCTATCCCCTTAAGATTCTCTATTAGCCAGGCTTTGCGATCGGCGATTAGGCTGCGTTTTAGTTTCCTACCAGTGTTTCTGTTCAGCGTGTTCTACGAACTTGCAGAAGGAATTCTCCTGTTATAACGCGGAACGACCGAGCGAACACAACTGAGCTGGAACGGTCCCTACGACGCAATAGTGCGGTATGCGCTGTTGTAACCCCGAAGAGCTGATCCCCAAGCAGACTGTGAAGGGAAAACACTGGTCTCCAGATAGAGAGAGCTTTTACTGTCTCAGTCCGAAGACAAAATACAAGTGCAGGTATTGCGTATTTATAGCTCGTCAAGCGACCTTGTGTATAATGTTCAGTGAATCCTAGGTCATAAATCAACGAATTAGCGACCAGTATGTAAATTGGCGCGAGAAATGAAAATGATGGTGCAATAGGGGGTCGAAAAAGAGGAATTCGAATTTAAAAAGTAATAAATGTTGATTACCGGTTAGTTAGTTTTTGGGGTATTTAACATCCCCAACAGTTCCGTGTAACGTCTAACAGCTGTAGGGATTTCTCTGAGGTTGGATGTTTATTCAGTCCACGAACTGTCGTGCCGCATGTTGCGGTACCTATTTCATGAATGACTTGTGTGATTTCGGTCCCGCAATTATTAAGATTTTGAGGGGTGATAACTGATAAGCCTGTATTCAAGGCCGGTTTGGTACTGTACCGACGACAGAGGCAGTTTCTGTACAACCAGCTGTTGTTTTTGGTGAGGTCGTTGCCTGGCAAGGGTAAGAACAAGACGGCTACGTACGAACTGGTGATCTGTGCCCAAGTATGCGGTCGAATAAGAACGGCGGTCCTGAATGGAGACCCGTCACCTATGACTAACATTTGTGCTCTATCGGAAGCAAAGTGTGATTCTGGGGAGGTGGCGCCAAGTGTGAGAATGAAGTTCACAGTGCCTAAACAAATGATTAAATTGAGACCCACTCATCGGAAGCGCTGCTGTGTTTTCCTTATACTTTGACGTTCTTTTCTCGTTAACAACATCGTGTGTGCTTGCTATCTCGATGGGCACGTGACACGCAATACATCTGCGCATTTCCCATAATCGCTTCTAGTCCGTGGTCTTCCTGGAGTCGACACCTGTTCCTGAGCTACCGCTCGTACTGCTCACATTCGAACTTGCATATTGTACGACACCTGGATGTACTCGTCAACAACACCCTTGTTATGTTCAGATAAGCCTAATTGCCAAGAATCGACTTCATTTCTTTCTGTATAAGATTAGTACATTTTTGTGGTTTGCCGTAAGGTCAACAGTCTTTGAGCCCCGCTATCGACTGTATTGTCCGCATAACTTTGTCCGGTTACAGATGGAACCGTAAAACAACGTCGTTATTTGGCTATTAATGCTTCTTCGAGAGACGCCCCACAAGTTTGGAAGCGAGATTTTTTCGACCGTAACTTGCCGTAAACGTTCAGTCTTTGATATTTGGTCGCTACTCCACTAGACTTGATGTTAGCTTCCACTTTTGTGTTTTTTACCAGGTTACTAAGGCATTTTACTATGTGTATTGATCAGCACCTTTTCCAGCTAGGATAGGCATTCAATGTTGCGGTATTCGTCAACAGTGCAGCTAATCAATTCCAAACGTGTTTAATGGAATCCAGATTTGATGGTCGTGATAGTCAGAGTAACATTCAACCTTGTAAGATATACGCACCAAATTTAGTACGAATGAAATCAAGCAGTTTGGGCGTCATGTTTAATGTTATTGATAAACCGATTTAGAATAACACAACGTTAGGAGCAAGTTGTAATACCAGGAGTGTTGTAATCGAAATCACATTAGCAAAGGAACGGATGTCAATCTGTTTAGCAATTACATCTGTCTCCTAAAATACCAAAAACGTTGCTTGCCACGCGAAATCGGTACTTACGTAACACATTCTTATAAACCTCATTACTCACCGTATCTCCGAGTTGGCCTCTCCTATTCATCTAAGTGGTATCCAGTTCATAGTTAGACTCGCCGCTAAATTGGACATCAGATTGCTTCAGAACTTTTTTCAATCGATCACTGTTGCCTCGTCACATTCTGCTACGACCATCTCCTGTGTGACGTTCAATCTGGGATTCATTTGTCCGGATACTGCTGGCCAGCTATTGCAGATGTCAAACGTAGCGTTACACGATCTACGACAACTGTCGTGTTTCTCGTATCGCACTTAAACACGACGTGGGTGTTTAGTATGCATTCTGCACTGATGAGTTCTTCTGTTCCCGGTCCGGATCGAACTTTCAAAACAATACTGCATCGAGATAGCGTTTGAGTTATCGTTGATGATTTTTCTCTAGCGGGCATCTCTCTTAATTTTCAGGCCCGATGACTCCACACTTTTGTTTACCGAGGTTCAGGAACTCTTCAAAGAATAGTGATGTGGTGCCATTATTTGTCCACTTAAAACACGTCGACAGCTTGTTGATTATCGTTGTCACTCTACATAATGTGGTCGTTCATTGAAATAATACTCCTCAGCTCATCTTTTTTATTCTGTCCCGAAGGCTCACCTTTGCTGTGGCGTCCTGGGAGTGGATACCGGACGATAGTCATACCCCACGCAGGCATGGGTGTTGAGCCGTGATTTACTACGAAGGTTTAGGGAATATTACAGGGCACGCGTCTGTTGTGGCCACGTGACTGTGTGCCAGCAGCAGTGTATGAAATACTCACCGGGACTCCATTTGGATGGTGTGTATGAGTATGTTAAAGCTTGGTTAGCTTTACTTGGGTTCACTATGTAGGTTCTCCGCTGCTGTATGGGTACACTAGCTTTACTCGGATGCAGGCTGCTGACTGTTTCTTCTGACCAAACTGTGTCGACTCCTCAGCTCTTATTTTGTTGGTGAGGATGCTGAAAGTATGGCGTCTAAATGACGACTAGCCGTAGGTTGGCTTTTTCGCCGTACAATCCATCACTGCTCTATAGTTCAGAATCGACTTATAAGAAATTTACCAATGTCTACCGTTGCTATCGTTCAGCTGATCTGTGGACACTGGTATTTGCCGTCTGTTTGTAGTTCTAAAAGCCTATTTGTGGGTCTCGATTGATTAGGAGCTACAGTTCAGTCTAGTCTGGTTTTATAGACTGCATCGGACATCGTTTACCAAAGTAACTAGTGCTCAAAGACGCGCCACTGCCTCTGACGAAAGTACTCACTGGAAGTGACAGCTTTTTCTGACCTTGCCGCGTTGAGAACGAGATTTGTTGTTTCTACGAACAACCGCATTAGGAATACCCACTAGATAGCCATCTAGCAATAAGCCTTATAAATTCCAATGATGATGGACAGGTTTCAAGAAAATATTGTGATGCCCGAATTTTTTATGCTTTGTTTTTTGCCTCCTTAGGCTCGATTTGCGACCCTGTCAGATTATTTCACCACCTTGCATAAGCGGTTAGGATCGCATCCCGGTATGACACCCGTAACGAAGAATTTGCCTACCCTTTCTGGCGACTTATTCACCTACGCCGACCGAAATCAGGATTATTGGAGCGGACTTTTCACCTCAAGACCTAATTTGAAATCCCTTGTTCGAGTACTGGAATCTGAACTTCAGTGAGTGACACGTATATCCAATTGGTTAGCTTCCCTTTTTGTTTTTCTTCCAAATATTAGTCTGGTTTATTGGTGTTACCCGATCGCTTGTCAGGACTATGGAGGTGACATTCCGAGGTGGGTGATCTGGTTTGTTCATCTGGGTGGTCATGTTATTGTTGGAGGTTTGAGACGATCGGTAATCGCACGTCGATCTTTGCCACTTTTAATGACCGAAAGGTGTGCGTTGTTCTACGAAAGAACAGGCGCATTATATATGTTTTGTCTTGCTATATAGTTGTAAAATTTGGTCCACATGAACTGAAGCGTTCTGAGGATCATTATTGACAGTCGTTGTTCACATACAGTTGCTTGTGTGCGTTCGAATCACTGTGTATTTAGCTTGGCTGTTCAGCTACGCATACTCAGGGGTTGTATTCCGGATATTTTAAGAATCAATTTCGTTAGCTCAGGTACGCCTTTGTTATACCGTGCCGCTACTATTCTCGTCAGACTCTATTTTCATAATCTAGGATCGATTGGAAAAGATAGCGTGGTACCGCGGCATGGGACATCTGATGTTCAGGTGCGTCGCTCCTCTTGGGACCTGAACATATTTAGTGAGAGACTATGTCAGGTGTGGCACAATCAAAACCTGTGGCCCTAATGTATACGATATATATATATATATATATGCATTCAACAAAAAGCCAGTTGTTTTCCGTTGTTTCCCAACAAGTGGATGACCTAACCACTGACGCCTATTCGGTCTTGTTCTTGCTGGTTTGTTCATGGTCATAATGGACCAAATCTTCCACTCAATATTGGCTGTCACGAACATGTACAAGCGACATGTTCCTGCCTGGGCAAAATAAAAAACTGAAAAATCGTTCTAGTTTCTCAACTCCTCATACCCAGTGACCTTCGACTACAGACTGGTAAATGTTTATCTTTTTTTGATTTCTTATAAAGATCCTGTTTAGACGGGTCGATTGAATGTCCAGGATACAACAGCCCAAAGTGGATAAAATAGTATATGAACTTTGTTTCGTTTCTGCTACATGTAAAACGTCTCCAGTTGGTATGCCGTGTGATTTTTCTTGACCTCAGAAGTATGTTCCGATAAGAGACCGCTAGCCAAGCGAACAGTTAGTACATCCGAACCGTACACAGAACGGATATGTGAAAACACATTGTGCGTTGTGCTGATGCTCATTATTAGGTAAATCCTTGGTTAAGCCACAACGAGTTAAAACCAAAGCGAACAGTGTTGCTCGAAGCTGTTCTTGCTGACTGTTTTCCGTAACCTTATTTTATGATTGGACAGTCTAATTTCCTGAATGGGAACAATTGAATGGAAGTCCGATAAAGCCGTTTATGTTAACCCTCTTTGCAAAAACGTCTACTACAAAGCACATATTGACTGCAGGTGGCATTATCTTTTCAGTGTCTTCACTTACGACTCTGATAGATGTTCACAATGATGTATTCTGAAACCTTATTGGTCAGCTATTGAGGACCATCCCAGTGAGCTGAAAACAATCAGTCCCCGACTCTCTGGTTGCTGCCGGTTTAACTATGATGCGAAACGCGCTGTACGCAAAAGAACATGGGTGCCATAGGTCATAATTACATAACCATATGGCGTTGCAATGTGTGCTGTTGCCAATGCGCTGGCCACCAGAGTATTCACAGTACACCGTCAACAATGTGACAACGAGTTCTTTAGGGTCAAGTAAATTATTTCAGTTATATTCTTCTTTTTCTTATTCGCACCAACTGACGACCACCGTCGTTTGGCAACTCGTCCATTTCTGTTTGCACAGACGTGGCATTCCCCGTTTCCTTTTCCTTAGCTTTGTTGGTATAATGTATGCTGAATGTTTTCTCTGTTTTCTTCCAATCCAACCTTGGAATCTGTTTTTCCTTCTCTCCTTATCCTCTCTAGAATGTACCAACCTGTACTCCTAAACGGGACTACTCGTATTATACTTCAACATTTTTATTCATAGTTTAGATCCTACCACTGGAGTCTGTCTCGTGCTAACCTATCAATTATTAACCAGCATTGACCAGCTGCACAAAACGGTATCACTCACACGCCTTCTGGTGTTCTTCTTTCATGCTTACACTGGATTCGGAGTGTATGAGTGGAACTACAAGTGGTTTAGCGCAAGCCACTTGTGATGTTGGTTATACACAATCATCCATGGAGTTCATTCCCTGTGACAGGCTGATCCGAAACGGATGCTGCCAACGGGTTTTAACTGTTTTACTCACAATCCGGATTGGTCTCTGTGTCTGTCTGTTTCATTCTAGATCTGGTTTCGTCATTTTTTCGCCCTAGTTACATGTTCATGTCTGGTTACAGCTTGTAAAGTGGGTTTACCTCACAGATTTCCTGCCGATCATCTGTGTTTAGGTGTTCGTAATCCTTTGTATTGCTTAACCAGGAGTTAAACTGGAGCCCCAGTAAGAGCTGTTGTAGAGCGAAGTGGTTCTAAATCCAAGCACTATCGTGTCATTACTCGTGCAAGTGGCTATACGTGTTGGTCGGGTAATCCGATTTTTCTCAACGAAGTCATAGCCCTCACGTACAAGGAGGCAGTTGCACTGTTTAAAATCGTAAGTACTTTAAAGGCTGCTGGATTCGGTCTCACAGTCATAGCAAAGTTTTGAAGCTGCCGATTCATGCCGTAATAGTGTGTGGCCACTTCACTGGCCATTACTCGGCTGCTGAATTTGATATCCCCTTGGCCGTTGTCTAGCAACTTATTACTCCAGCGTCAGACTCAAATAAGCAATTATAGCATGCAACCGAATAGGCAAGAGAACAAACTAAAGCGATGGTGACTTGGGCGGGGAACGCTGCATACATATACGAACGTGTGTGATCTGTTTTTGTCACTGTGGTTTATACGAAACAATCATGGAATACTGACACTTGGACAACATTAGTTTTCTGTTGACGACATTAACACACTGTTGTCCCTGATGACCTTGAACATCAATTCACTATTCCTTCGTCTGGGTATGCCAGTTTATCCTTGTTGTTATTTTGCGTCTGTGTACAGAGCTGCTGAACTACTTTATTCCTACGCCCAATACCTGATTGGCTTGGAGCAATCGATGCTGACTGTTCGACCTATCATCGAGAATCTGTACCGTAATTTAACAGGAGCTCGACGCAATTTGGGCCTGTTCCAGCACCACGATGGTGTTACTGGGACGGCCAAGCCGCACGTTGTGGACGACTACACGAAACGGTAAGATTCATGTGTAATAGCACTGTGTGGCTCTTGAATGCAACAATCACTCGTGCAGCATGGTAACATTGTCAATAACGTATATCTACAGACATTGCCAATCATCGATGCGAACTTTTCAAGCTAGCTGCGTTGTATTACGGCAAATCAATTTCACTATTTGTTTTCGTTAACAACCTACGATTGTTCACTGATTCACATATTCGAACTCACATTTTGCCCAAACTAGCTAGAACCAATAGCACTTTACAATTAATCACAGCTGAATGTCGATGACTCATCATAACAGGACACAACACAAAATGTTTCTGCCGAATTATCGGGATATTGGGGGTTGTTTTCCTCTTACTGGTGGACACATCCATCATCGTTTCAAGTAGCAGATGCTCTGCATGTTAAGGATTTGAGATCGGGGATTTTTCTTATGTAGAACAACTTCGATCTGACTTCGTAGAAATGGTTCTGATGCAACTCGCGAAAGCACGCGGTGCTCATGAGCAAGAAGTAGGCTGGTTACGGGTGGTCAGCGACAGTTTGAGTTTATTCTGAACCTCAGGTTGACGAAATAACTTTTGTGGATGGTGAGGTAAACATTGATGCTTATGTTAACCCATGAAGTAGATTTTTTTCGTCACTTACCTCTCTACCTCCGTGTTCATTGCGAACTTGTTTTTCCATGATAGTGACCCAGTATGTGTGTCACACGACAGAAGGACATGTCCTCTTTTTCGAAGAATACAGGTGTTTGGCTGACGGAGCTAATCGCCGTCATGAATCTCCAAGGTGTACCCGGTCGACGGCAAAGCCTGGATGTATTACCTTGTAGCGATGATGGAAAAGTTCGGCAGTTTATTAAGATGATGCTTTAGAAAAACTAAAAAAACTTGCAAACTAACCTCCCGATAGGCCCTCTGTTGAATTAACCCTGCAGTTTTGTTGCGATCATTTTGTTGACGTTCCTGGTGAACGCATAACTAACTGGGTTTCATGTGTTAACTAATTGGCAAGACCTGAGTAGTTTTCAGTTGGTTACACACGAAACATAAACACTGCGACGTACCTTAACAGTTTTCCTGGAAATCTCCAGTCATAGGTGGTCACGTTGTGGCGGTAAACCAAGGGGAGACGCGATTATCCCGACACTCGAAATACCTCACTTCAGTGGTAGGATGCATCAGTCCATGGTAGATGTATCAGGGACAACACGAGAGATCGAACGAGTCATTATTCAACGAAATCCGCCCTAGGGACGAGAAATGGGTGAACATCTACGACATATAACGTCGATCAGTCGCACGGCAGCACACAAAAATGCACACAACGTTCAAGTGGAAAACTCGCTGCGTTGTGAACTGGAATTCTACCTCATAAACACGAGCTTGCAGGTGGCGTGAGGGCGTGTGAACTGGAGAGTAAGGATATTGCTTTATTGAATGACTTCGCTGTGGCGTGTATGTGTGAGAGAGGTACCCCACGGCTTTTTCTATCTTTTTGTTTGTTTATGGTCGC
Organism: Paragonimus westermani; assembly: GCA_008508345.1. Taxonomy (NCBI): domain Eukaryota; kingdom Metazoa; phylum Platyhelminthes; class Trematoda; order Plagiorchiida; family Troglotrematidae; genus Paragonimus; species Paragonimus westermani. The sequence goes on from QNGE01000879.1 coordinate 42,278, forward strand.
TGTTGAATCGGAATTGAATTTCTGCCTGTTTGATTAACATCAAAAAATCACACATTTCATTCGTTTTATTTTTATGTTTACCGTGCATTTTTGTGCCACCCCGCCAATCTGATTTGTCGAGTGAGGGATGGAAGCTGCAATCTGACTGTCCGGTTTGGTATTTATCTGTGACATAACCGATGAGGAGGTTTGCCTATGTCCATCCAAAGTGCTTCTTCGAAAACATCTGTGATTAGAGTAGAGCACCTCCCTTACATGTGTTTCGTTAGTGGCTGCAACAGTAGACCAAGTGTCTGTTGATGATGGCGCTTTTGAATATAAGTTTCTCTTGGCGAACACCGCTTTAAGCTTAGAGGTACACATTTCCATTTCATTTCCTACACATCCGCTGTTGCCGCTGATGCAGCTTCCCAGGTATACAAGCTGTATCAGCGACGGAGGCGTAACGAATGAAGTAGAAATGCATATCTCTAAGACTAAGGCAGTGTTCGCTAATCTGGGGCACCTATGACGACGGAGAGTTATCTCTGTGAAGCTTAAGGGTCGCGTATATAAGACCACAGTTAAGTCTGTATTAATTTACGCCAGCGAAAGTTGACCACTCAGGGTAGAGTACGTGAACCGTCTTCAGGCGTGTGACTACCGATCTCTAGGCTCAGTCACTAATGTCGGGTGACACGTGCGAGTAAGCAACGAGGAGGTTGGGAGGCGGGTGTTTGTCACTGATTTTCAAACGAGTTCTTTTGTTCAATCTCTACATTTGCACAGACTTTGATGTTTAGGTCATTAAGGTTAGTTTAGTAAGAACGCCGGCTAGTCACCTGCCACACCGAACGTGCTTTGTCTGTGTTCCAACCGACGGGCGTAAGGGACGAGGTGGGCAGATGATGACCTGACGTAGAGAAACGAAGTTGTTCAAGAAAGGGTCGGCTACTGTAGATCGGGTTCGTCTCCCGGGCTGAGGTCGTCGCGACTCACAGAGTTGGTGGTTGGAGCTGATATTAGGTGAGATGGCGGCTAATCGAGCTCAGTGGTGTGGACGTTGTCGTTGTTTATCCGAGTTGTCTGTGGCGTGAGTGTATTTAATGATGCGGGGCAGTGAAAACTGTAAGGAAGGGGTCTTGCTGATGACGCTTTACTTTCACCTACAGGTCGGTTGTTTGTTTGCAGGGTGTAGGCACCTTGGTATTGAATGTTTGAATATGGACGTAGTCATTTTCAGTAGTTAGGTCCCTTCCCGTCCCCTTCTTTTTTCCTTCTGTCCTGCTTGATAGGATGTTTGTATGACAGTTAAGCATTAGTGTGAACCACTGATGTATTGCTGTCTATGATGATGGTGGTGTAGGCATCCTGTTGCTGAATGTTTGAATATGGACGAAGCTATTTTCAGTAGTCAGTTCGCTACCTCCCCGGTTCGTTCTTTTTCTCTCTTACTATATAGGGTTTGCTTTCCACCCCCCTTGTTTTGTGACAGTTAAGCATCAGTGTGAACCGCTGATGTATTGCTGTCTGTGATGAGGATGATGATCTATTACAGAAGTTATCATCTTGTGCGATGATCATCGTATGAGGAAGAAGTTCGTCGTAAATCAGTAGATTATCAAATCAGCTTTGAACTATTACTTTGCTCACATGATAGCGGGTTTTCATCAGCCCCTTTCAGTACACCGGCCTCCTGTTTCCCGGTCTTCCCGTTCAGCTATCTGTTAACGAAGCTTGACCATGTTTCCTTCGTTCTATAAAGGTTTGTCTATAAATCAATTGTTTGTATTCATCGACTGAGTATACTGGTGCCTAACAATATAAAATCCAAAAGGATCAATGTAACTCGGTAGTTAACCGTTTTTGGAATAGTTCAGGTGAGCGTTTGACAGCTTCTCCCATTCTCCTGATCTTTTTTGGGATGCGTTTTGTTGCCCAAAATTGTAAAGCGGCTACATACATTTAATCCTGCCTACTGATGCTATGGAGGCTGTTAACCAACCAATTTGCATCGACCTGTGCATTAAAAATAGTAGAGTTACCCGAACCTCGAGGACTAGTGTTATTTTCATCAATCTGAGCCATCTCTAAAGATTATGAAACAATTACCTAGGGCTTAATGACACGTGTATAAGGTAACTGTCGGAGGTGTGTTACTCTACGTGTTGCAGCGTTTTGCTGGAACAATTCTCACTGACCAGACTTGACAGTTAATCGCGACAAGATCCTCGTCACTGTGTTGACCCGCGACCTGCTATTTTGTTCGCAGCCCGGTATGACCAGTTTATTTGGCGTTTGTATAGATGCATGTTCCACAACTAATCGATAATCGCCCGTCATTGAGTTCCTCGTCGAAGCGTGTCTTTTCCTGTCCAACTTATTGACACTGTCACCTTCGTGCATCTGAACTGCCCAGGTTGAATTTCTACTCGCGAAATGCCACAACCCCCCAGACATGCGTGCCTGCTCACTTCCCACTAAGTCAAATTTATATTCTTGTGTGAGGGACACTGATTTTCTTGTCCTTAGTTAATCGAAACTGATGAAGCATTGCGACATTTTTGGAATGTATCCTGTTGAAACGCCCGCCACAGGCGTGTTGTTCTGTTTTAAGGGACGTGTTTTGTAAAACATCGATTAGTAGACTACGCCTACTTTGCTTGGCCACTGTTGTTGGTCGCCTTTTCAGTGTTGTTCACAATTGCAGATGGCGTTCTCCTAAAGGTGCTGCCATCATCTTTACCCCTTCCATAACTGAACTCGTTCTGCAATCTTCCTTAAGTTCAACGTTATTTGCTTATCAACAAATTCTGTCCTTTGATGTATTCACTGGTTTTTACCTACTGTCCTAATGAGGTGGGAATTATCTTATTTAACCGGTTATGTTTGTTTAAAGCCATGAGCACCATTTATTATATTATTGATTTACCCAAACGGCCCCCTCGTATTATCCTGTGTACATTCCCGAATGACATCTATTCGTAACATGTGATTTTCTTTTTCTAACGCTGATGTAACCCTAACGTCGCTTGCGTTGTGTTTGAGGTGTAAACCTAATGTGTTTACCTGGATGGACCTGTGACGCGACGTTTTTGCTTACTTCTGAAATTTGCAGTCTATATTATGAATTCAGTTGCTTCGATACTGATTACGTGCCTTCTGTGACTTATTGTTGCACAAACGTGTGTAGCATTTCACTTGGTTATACGGCTATATCGCAGTACGTTTACTTATGCTTACAACCAACGTGTTCACGAATGGTAAACTTGTGGTCATCCGAACTGAATCCCTGTGTTGTTGGTAAGAATTTTACTGGTAACTGATGTCATCTGAGGTATAGTCGGAGACATGAATTCTACCCATTTTTCCTCAGAATGTCTTTTCTGGTAATCGTTGTTTTCAATCAAACACTTCCATAAGGACTTTTCAAGCATCAGGGTGTTTGTTGACCGTGACATTTAGACTACGAACCGTGCGAGTTTCTACGTAAAGTTCGATTAAGTTTGATGGACACCCACTCCCGATCGGGACTTGAGAAAGGTGCCGTCTAGTTGGGTTAACCGATGTGAATGTTACTGTTTTGTGTGAAGCCGAGACAACTGGGGTGCGGGTACAGCCCTAATCACGTGCAGTTTGGTTGGTTTCAGATTAATATTAATACCTTGAGCTTCAACGATTTTTCTGTGATATCACAGTTGGTTGGAGCTCCAGCCACGTTGTATGATTCTATTACCTATACATTGACAGACCAACAGTTTCTGACTGTGACGTATTGCCTAATTACAGTACATTGTAAATACGCAACAAATGCCTTGTGTCAATTTAAACTCGTTTACACTTGTTTCAGGCTAATCAGTGCGATTAAAGAGGCTCGCCTAGTCAGCACAATGTCGGCCGCTTATCTACTTCTGCTCCTTTCTTCCCGTAAGTTTTCCAATCCCCGTCTACCTGTGGGACCAGATATGCGAGATCTGTTGCAAAATGTGGTTGCGCAATCTGACAAACGTGATGACCAAGGCAGTAAGGTTCTCTCGTTAGAGAACCGTTTCCTGACAAACTCTTTGCCTCAACCGGAGCTGTATGATTTCACCAATCCAGAGTTGGCAAGGTAAGCACATGATCGATGCATGGATTTTATCTCCTCTCGGTATGCTTTTGTTCCGTTTCTTTTTCAGATGTGTTACCGTTTTGCATTATTTTGAACGATACATAGAGCAGTATCCCAAAATTGCCTGTTCTATATATATATATATATATATATATATATATATATA
>QNGE01000879.1:48214-60797 GCA_008508345.1 Paragonimus westermani
CACCTTGATGCTGAATGTTTGAATATGGACGTAGTCATTTTCAGTAGTTAGGTCCCTTCCCGTCCCCTTCTTTTTCCTCCTCTCTTTCTATATAGGGTTTGCTTTTTCTTCATGGTTGTGTGGCAGTTAAGCATTAGTGTTAACCACTGATGTATTGCTGTCTATGATGATGATGAATAGCGATGTGATGATCCACAGTCAGTTTTATTTGCCCAGTGACGTAGATATTGATGAGTAATTCGTGCATTAGGAATACCAAACTATGATTCATCACGTCGTTTGCTTTTTGCCGAGTCCCCAAACTCATTGACAAAAAGTATTCTTTAACAGTCACTCAATTGACGAAGTGGAATGAGATCCGTAATTAGTAAATAGTATCCGTCTATCGCAGACTGACAGACTTGCGAATCAAACAGCTTCCGATTGGAAACATTGGGGGAAAATTTAGCTACTGGGATTCAGCGCTTGCGAATGCCACCGTTGTTTGACTAAGTTATGCGTGAATTTAGGACAGTTTGATGAAGTCGCATGTAATCCGTTATTTTTCCACTCTTTACTCGATCAATTGTTTATAAGATGGGGATATTATCAAAGTGGATTGTTTTATCTTAGACATAAGAGGTTCGAGAAATAATTTCCATCTTTTCTTTATTCTACTACTAAGGCTTACTCTTCTCTTCATAGTTGTGTGTCGGTTTAGCATGATTTCTTGATCTGTTGCTGTCGATTATGTGCAATGTTTTTAGTGCTTTCTCAATGGCTGTTTCCATTGGAATTCCTACTTTCTATTCTGTTCTGTCCGAATGAAGTGCTGACGATATCGTCCTACGTTCAGACATCATTGAACTGCGCTTTGACGGACGTGCTGGTTTTCTGAAAGTAAGTCAATTAGGGTTTGTCTATTCTGCTCCTACAGTGTCACAGCTATTAATATGTATTGATTCGTGCATATTGAAGTTTGGGAAGTTGGTAAATTCAGTAGGTAGCCTAGTTCCATTGCTTATTCTTGGTTCGACTGGCGCTTCGTTTGGGACATCGAGGAGGAAAGTGGTGCGACACACGATCGGTTGAACAGGTTGACGTGACTTCGTATCTGTGACCGACGTCGGTGAAAAGTTCTCCAGAGGGTAGAATTTGAACGCGATTAACTGTATGGAATGCTGCTGGTTTTATTCCCGTTGACGTGTGGACAGATCACGGTCACACAGTGTTCGATAAACTCTATTACAAATAGTCTGGACTTCCTTTTGCTATACAATGCATTTCAGTGAACTTGTATTAGCGTGGAATTTACATAAGGCGGAAGGAAATGCTGTACGAAATTATTCTACGTACTGTAAATTAAAGGATAGTCCTTATTGAAATCTCACTGTTCTAACAAGTTATGGAAAAATTAGCCTTGTGCTGCTACCAGCTATGAGATGAACCCCCAAGTTTGATATCGCCATTCAACTTAAAGGCACTCTTTCAGTTGCTTTGATAGTATGTGCTGTAAACTGAGTATGTGATGTCACTGAGTATGCCGTCATTCTCATATCAATTGATATGATAATTGTCTGTGTACTTTGGCACAGACTTCCACCATTCAGTTTGTCAGGGCGCATGCGTTGACAGACAGACCTCTGGTGCCATCGACTCCAGAGATTGCAGGTCATACTTGTTGTGAATATTTCTGGTTTAGTAGATCGATGCGAGTCTGATATGGTAACACATTCTATTCAGAGTTAGTATGTGCCATCACCTATCAGAACATATCGGAGATCAGCAACTAACAGTTGATTTATCGTTGACTGGCAAGTGTGACTAATGGCAAACAGGCCATCACAAAAAACGCTCGAGTGAATTGAAAGGATGGACGCAAACGGCAAACTGAATTCACTTGATAAAATTGTGCACATGGTGAATCACAAAAACGTTTGAATTGCGTGCGTTTGCAAACAGTGCAATCATCCGTGTATTCTACCTATGACGCTGACAAACAGCAGGGTAGACTTGTTTTGACGGTCTACTTCTGTTCATTCCTCCTCAAACAAGACTATGAAGACGACGAATTTGAGGCTAACTAACCAGCTGTATACCGAAACCGCATTAAGGAAATAGAACGACTTCAAACTTGTCCAGTTCATTACACTTCGTATAACAAGTTTGAGAGAGATTCCCGAAGGAAGCTGAAACTCAGCCTAAAGGCTGATCGTAAGGCTTGGTTGGTGGATAAATTTAAGGGCATGGAAACCGCTTTTGCTTCAGAAAAAATCGGCACACTCCTCAGGTTGATCCGTGCCACTGGCCCCAGACGGCTGTAGGTCAGTGAAGTTTTCAGCGAGGCAGATGGCACACTCATCACCAAATCCAGAAGGTTAGAGCAGTGGGCGGAACACTTCGAGGGTCAATTTAGCTGGCCTCCTGCTTCTACTGTGTTGCCGCCACAAACTTGTGGTGTATCCCCTTGGTCGGTGGAGTTGGATCCACCCATTGAGACTGAGGTCTGCAGTTGCATTTCGGCTCTCAAAACTAATAGGACTTTTGGTCCAGATGATCTCGTACCGGCACTATTCAAAGGAGGTGGGGAGGCGTCAGTAGGAGCTTTGACTCAGTTGTTTCATCGTGTGTGAACGACGGTGATCATCCCTCCGTGTCTGCGCTCCCATATTCAATAACGGTCGCAGTAGTTGTTGCGTAAACCATGGGGAATTAGTTTGACCGCGGTCATTTCTAGGGTTTTGGTATCCATTGTACTTCATCGACTCACTGAAGTTCGGTAGGCAAACATGGGGGAAGAGCAGTCAAGGTTTCACCCTAGGCAGTGATGTATGGATCACATTTTTACTTCTCGTCATATTCTGGAACAGCGTCATTTGTACCGTCGGTCACCACTTGCCGTATCTTTCGATTATAAATGTGCGTATGATTCGGTGGATCGGTCTACACGTTTGGAGTCGCTTAAACGCAGGGATGTACCGACTGAATATGTCGGCGCTTCATTCGCATACTTCAGCTCGGGTTACGGACTGTCCGATAATTTCAATATTAGGAGCGGCGTGTGTCAAGGCTGTCCACTTTCACCACTTTGGTTTAATTTTGTGGTGGACGAAATAATGGAGGAGTTTCTGTGGCACCCACAAGATGCTGGCGTGAGCCTGCTGCCTGGTGGAAGACTGAGTGGTGTTGATTACGTTGGTGACAAGGTGTTGCTGTTTGACAAAGTGGTTCTGCACGATTATTGTGATTACGTAGATTTACTGTTAGATAATACAGTTCTCGAGGTTGTTTACCGGGTTTGTCTACTTGGGATGTTGCATAAGCAAAGGTGGAAGTGTATGGAATGAAATAGAAGTGTGTATCTCTGAGGCTACGGTGGTGTTTGTTAATGTGGGGTACCTATGGCGACGGAGTGTTATCTTCGTGAAGCTAAGGGGTCACGTATGTAAGACGACAATTGAGTCTGTATCAGTGTACGCCAGCGAAAGTTGGCCACTTTGGGTAGAGGACGTGAACCGTCTTCAGGCGTTCGACCACCGATGTCTGTGTTCAGTCACTAATGTCGGGTGGCACGCGCGAGTAAGCAACGAGGAGATTAGGAGGCGAGTTCTTTTGTTCACTCCTCAGGTGTGCAGACTTGGATGGTTAATTCGTGTGTTAAGGGTGTTAGCTGGTCGTCTGCCACAGTGAGCACTGTTCCTTGATTCTGGTGCCGTTTTGCGTGAGGTTCGATGTGGGTAGATGTTGGTTTGGGGTATAGAAGTGAATTCGTTCACGGAGGGGTTGTTCACTGTAGTTCGGGTTAGTCTCTCGGCCTGAGGCCGTCGCGACTCCCAGAGTTGGTGGTTGGAGACGTTACGCGAAATGGTGGCTAGTTTGTTTGTGTTGATGCTGATGATGGTGATGGTGACTTCATGTGCTAAACCTAGTAATCACGGTTGTGCTCACCTACTATAGATTGACTATGTTAAATATATGCTAATTTGGAAACTTGCGCACTAGCGGGATCGGACATGTAGAATTGTGCAACCTGATGAGGACATGTGGTGTGTGGACCTCTTTAAGTGTTGTACTTCAAAAATGTCCCATCTTACACATCTAAATGTATACAAAGATTTTCGCCGTAACTCATGCGGACTAACTCTTCGCACTACTCTACTCAAATTCGGTTTAACGATTTTGTTGTAATATTTGTAAATGAATCCTTTACTTTTAGCCTTGGAAGATAGCATTCTTTCTGTTTCCTGATAAGGTGTGATTTTCCATAAATTTGGGTGGGTTTGTAACTAAATGCTGTCCTCCACAATTTAGCATCGATCCTGTGACCTTGTCACTGTTCATTCACAAAATGTGATTTTCGCACTCGACACGCATTTTAGGTGCCTTTCAAGTTATCCATGAGTTCGTTTTTGTCACTCTTGCTTTGAACTTCGTGTAGCCTAAAAACGACTCGAAACAACATCACCCAAAAACGTTACGCGAGAGAACTGCATACTGTATTGTGTGAGAAGACAAATTAATCTCCCTATCGATACAGTTGAATATATTTGTCTCATGTGGTAGAATGGTGTTATGGTTTAGTGTCCACAGTAAGTGAGGTTTATGTGGACGAGTTCGTTGGAAGTGTTAAATCACTCCTGGCGATTTTTTATATCCTGCTCAGTAACGCGGATTTCGGATCGACGTTCTGCAAACAAACCACTTACGTTTCAACCGAATGTGAGACGACAGACGTACCAAATGTACTCAAACATATCTCTCAAGAAATTAACGTCTTTCACCCCGTGGATATCGTGTTACTTTGAGCCGCGAAATTTGGCCACCTGAGGTGGGTGACATGAACCATCTTCCATGTATTTTACTATCTGCTAATCGCCCGCATCGTGTTCTACCAGCAGGTAAACAAAGATGCGTTATTAATGCGGATATTTGAATCTGAGTGTCTAACTGGTTTGTATACTTGAGAAGCTGCATCAGCGGCGGTGGCGGTGGTGTAGGGAATGAAATAGAAGCGCGTATCTTCAAAGCTAGGAAGGTATTCGCTAATCTAGGGCATCTCTGGCGACAGAGAGGTATCTGTCTGAAGCTTAAAGGTCGCGTATATAAGACAACGGTGAGGGCAGTATTAATTTACAGCAGCGAAACTTGGCCACTCGAGGTTAAGGACCTGAACCGTCTTGAGGTATTTGACCACCGATATCTGCGCTCACTTGCTCGTATCTGTTGCCACCAGCACGTAAGCAACGAAGACGTGAGGAAACGAGTGTCTGACACTGATTGTCAAACGGGTTCTTTTATTCATTCCTTATATTTTCACCGACTTAGATGGTTAGGTCATGTGTTAAGGACGTCAGGTAGTCGTCTGCCACACCGAGAACTGTTCGGTGACACTACGACCGACTGGTGTAAGGTGCGACGTGCACAGATAATGGCATGGCGTAGGGAATTGAAGTCGTCCACCAAGGGGTTGGCCACTGTGGGTCGTGTTCGTCTCTCGGGCTGGGGCCCTCGCGACTCACAGAGTCGGTGGTTAGAGATGTTAGGTGAGATGGCGGCTAATCGAGCTCAGTGGCGTGAATGTTGTCGTTGTTTGGCCGAGTTGTCAGTGAAGTGGGTGCATTTAATGACGCGGGGCAGTGAAAGCTGTAAGGAAGCTGTCTCGCCGATGACGCCTTACTCTCACTTGCAGCTCGGTTTGTTGTTCGCAAGGTGTCGGCACCTTGATGTTGAATGCTTGAATATAGTAGTTAGGTCCTTTCCCGTCCCATCTTTTTCCCCTCTCTATTCCTATATAGGGTTTGATTTTTCTTGATGTTTGTGTGGCAGATAAGCATTAGTGTGAACCACTGATGTATTGTTGTCTATGATGATCATGAATGGGACATTCACCTCATCTTCAGTTGGCGATCAGGTCAGGTCAGCCAATGGTCGAATACATCGGCTTCCGCAGCCGACTGGCCTAATGTGCATGGTGGATACACGTTGACTTGACTTAGGTAAATAAAGTCGGTTATCAGAAGTTTTCAGCTGTGTAGGGTTCATGTTCCCTACTGTGCTCTCTTGACTCGCACATTTGGTGGTTGGAGACTGTAGACGAGGTAGAGGCAAATCTGACTAGATTGCATGGATGTTGATGTTGCTTGATCAAATTAGCTGTGAAATCTGTCCAATTGACGTTGCATGATAGTGAACACCACACAGAGGCCGTCTTTCTTGTGATGCCTCACTTTCGACTTACACCTCTATTGTTCACTCGTAATAAATAGGAACCTTGATGTTAAATGTCGCAGTTTAGAGATGGCTATGTTTCTGTAACTAAATCACATCCGTTCCGTTTATTTTGCATCCTTCTAAAGACTTGCTCTTCTCTCGATTGTTGTTTGGTAGGCAAACGTCAGCAAACACACCAATGATTTGTTACTGGTTTTGATTTTATTTCGCGCCGTTTATAGTGCTCATTGGAGTGAGGGCTACGCTGATCGGCGTGTGCATACTCACCCGTTTGCTTTTTGTTCTATCTTGCTATTGCCCAGGTCGTTTCATCCGCTTTTAGATTATGTGCCTGTGAGGTGGTACCAAAAACGGTAGTATCATCATCTCATCGTTAATAACAATCCATATATAAGTTATCCTGATGCTGCATTTCGATTCACTCATGTAATAAACTACATATGCAGTTAATTTAATGTACTACTTATTAGTTGAAACGAGTCCCTGTTAATATGTAAAAGACTATGTTCATAGAGTCAACGTTATTTCTTCGAATGCAAAGAAATGCTGTTACACATGCATTGTTTTTACATTCACAATGGGGACACGGATTTGCCGCTAACTGGAAAAAATTGTCCCAGAGCAGAAGTCCTCATGAGATCGTAAAGATATGCCTGTCAGTATTTAGCATGCTATATGCTCGATCACGCCATTTGGGCGGGAGGTCACCTGCCGAAATTGTTTCATAAAATGCAGTATCGATGCAGACTGTGGTAGGTTGTAACTGATGATTATCGAAGTGTTTGTGATGAAATCACTAGATATCAACAGATTTTAACAGTTTGCACAGCCTTTCATGAATACGTGGCCTTAGGAAAATACTTGGCTGATCGTGATACATGAGGGTGTAAATGGTTGGTGATGGAAAAATTTGTGTAGATAAAGTCACGGGTTTGTCTCACTTATTTGCTTAATGTTACTGTCAAGGCAGCTCATGTGTGGTTACAATTTACGGTGATCATTCAGTAGTTGATTAGAGCTTAGTAAAAGTTTGTACGCTCCTAAAAACATCAACAAAAAACGAACAGATTGCTTCTACGATCAAATGTGAAAAACTCTGTTGATTCACTCTCGCTGTGATTTATTAAGAATGTTAGGACCAATAATGTCTTCTTCCTAGCTACAATAAATATAAGGGAACGCTGCATAAAGTCAAATTGTTTAACAAATTTCACGGGATGCACGGTCCTCTTGTGCCACTTATTAAGCTGGAACTCAGTTGGCAATTCTGCAATGGTGATCACGTCCTTTGGTGCGGTTTCTCAAGGCCATCCAGCGTGGTGTATTTTGTCTGAATTGGCCGTAGTGTAAATTTAGGTATGAGATTTGTTATACAGGTAACAAGAAAACTAAACGCTCGAATAGACTAATATGGACGAGGGACTGCGAAACCGTCCTGAACTCAGACGTTACATCAGGGACTTTGCTGTGGCCAATCGCTGGTTAAAGTTCATGCACTCTAGCTGGAAGGTATTGAGGTTATCGGAATGTTTAGTCGGTAAGTTCACAATAAAGCTGACTTCTCTAATAATAACCACTTGGTGCTTTCCCAAGCAGTGTATTCTAATGGAAGAGCTGTTGTGAGTAAGAGTATCCTCAAATGTTTGTGTAGACCCCGACTGTGCAAAAGACGTCTGTCAACTAAAGTTGTTAGGACATTTTTAAATTGTGTGTATTGGTCGACGTCCGGTCACATCGCCGCTTTTCCCGATCGGCAACGCCCTTATCGAGATGCGATCGGTGCTGCGCATGCCCGGTCGGCATGCAGTGTGCATTGCTTAATTAATAATAATTACGTTTACTCAATAAGTTATCAGTAGGGGGCATATTGATGGACACCACAGTTGTTCACACGGTCGGTGCACTTGGTAAGTACTGATTAGTGGAAACGGTAATAACATTTTCCGCGAGATTGTGCAAACCTCCAAAACTCATCGGGACCAAAGTCTTTCGTATTGAATTGTTTCTCATTAGCACACATTGTAGATTCTCTTGCTATGAATTGTATTTTTCTGCCGATGTTATTTTGTTGCTTCAAACCGTGGTCTGTATACTCCTTTTATCTGATTATTCAACAAAACTAGGTGATATGATTGTCCTCATGACATCCCACGGGCCGAACACCTTCCCTCATATCGTTGGCCACCTGCATGCTCTTTTTCTATGTACCTTAATAACAGCATTTTCATGACCTGCGTACCGGATTGCACGTGGACATCTTCGTTGAGTTTGTACAGTATCAGACAACTCGGGACAGTTACGGTTCGGAGAGTGGAGCGTACTTATTCATTCCATCAGGTCCGGGTCAGGTATGTGGCAGACCATGTGTCTTGCTGAATGTCTTCACTAACTCTGTTTCTCTCGTTCATTTTGCTATTCTTTTTGTGTTTTCCGATTGTCGACTGCGTAGTCTGATTTGCCTAAACCTTGTGATTTTGTGTGTGTGACGACCTAACCTAGGTGATAGGTGAGCTTTAGATTTCAACTGGAGAGGCACACGCTAAGTGAGTAGGAGGAAGACCAAAGTGCAAATGGTCTTGCCTGCGCACATGTACAACAATCCCTTGTTAGAGAGTTCACTAATGGGAATGAACAAAAACAGACTGTTCCGGAGATAGCCTCTCTTGAATGGAAGGGGAACGTTGACCGTGCATCAACAGCACACAAGACACCACCAGGTGGCATGTGTTAATATTTAAATAGAAATTGGTTGTAATCGGCTACACGGTGCACCTCTCGTGTTGAATACCGTGATGCTGTACTGCATTTATATACTGTTTCCAAAATGGTATATCGGACAGGAATTATTGTCCGTCTTAAGTTATGATGAGGTCAAGTCACCGTGCACCCGTAAGCTGCATACAGTTAACTATGATGGACTTCATTTGATATCAGCAATGCACCATTCTTGTGTGGTATATGTAATAGGATTACAGAAATGACATTTGTTCAGGTTACATCGGTTTGATGATGTCGCTAGCGACATAGGACCCCTCAGGCTATCTTCAGAATAACTCTGTAAGCTGCCTGACTGTTACCGAAATCCAGCTTCCAAGAAGCAGAACCATGATGTTAAACGCTACTATCTGCCCGCTGGAGTCGAATAAAATTAGTGTCACAACTGTCGTTTGGTGGGCGGAACTGGTGGCAGTTTCTATGGGGCCCTAAATTCCTGTAAAACCTTCGGTGAGCTGTGCAAAACTGGTTTCCGGGTGTGTTTTTTCTTGAGGTATTGTTGTTTAGCTGGTTAGAGTGCAGGCTACAAGATGCTATCTTTTACGTGTACACGGTTGGCGAATTCCGTTTCCGGACTAACTTGTCACAGTGGCTGACGGCAAAGGATGTCTGCACATCGCTCTCACCATAGGTGGCGTGCGCCGCGCCACTTGCAGCCTCACTCACGTATCTCGTATTCAACGTGAAGCAAACGGGGTAGGACATGGAAAGTGTGTGAGGGGAGACTATTCTAGTAGAGTTGGCTAATTTGAAACTAAAACCCATATCTCCTGGGATAAAAATGTAGACTCTACAGGTAAGATATCAGCCAGTATGGAAAAAACTGGAAATCTAAGACAAGAAACAGTCCAGTTGATAGGTATTTTTCGTTCCACACTCTCTAGAATGTTAGGAAAAGAAGAAAGTTTAAATGTACACTGAAAAGCGGTAAATTCAGCATACAGTGTACCAGCAAAACCGAAGGAATAAATAGGTAGATACACCGACACATAATTGTGTACCGATAAAGGACAACGTCCTGTGGCCTGTTCCCCTAAGGTATGTAGGCACTACTGAGGTCAGTCCAATTGATCTACCACGCCTACTTTACAGTCTGCATACACTATGCGTCACTGAACCGCAGTAGTGTTTGAAATGAGTACACAGATAATTACTTTATTTAGTTGTTGCGTTTCCTTTTGCTCATAAACTCAACTGGATCAACCGTTTCATGGTTAGCCTACAAACGCGCGGGCATCTGCCACGACCTCTGAAAGAGTTGAGAGAGGTTTTTACCAGTTGTTGGTCCCATTGCTAGTGGTCTCTGGGACCAGCTGTTTACACACATAAACACACGATGTTAGTAAGATGAAGCCGGTGAGTGAACAGGCATCTGCAAAAATGTCCAACGATCGGTGCAACCCACTGAATCGAATGTGACCTTTGCTTACTAATATTTGTATTACTGATGAGTAGTTATCAGATTTGTTGTGGTATGAGTAAGTAACATAATCAAATTGTGAAATATTCCAGGTCTCAAATTGATTTCATAGCGTAGTTAAGCAGGCACTTGCTTTCCACGAGGGTGTGCTGTTCTTGTCATCTGCTTGAGTTCATCCGAAGCCCACACTTATTGCGGTCCTGTTAGTTATCAATGCTTCCGTGATACTTATCACTAATACACCTTCAGTGCTGTGCAGTGGCTTTGATGAAACTTCGTGTTAAATGTTTGAGAAACCTTACCGGAGTAATCTGTTTCCCAAATCATTTGATGCATTTCTTGTGGCAAATTCGGGTGAACGGAAAGTAGTAGTTCTTGTTTACATGAAACCTACAAAGTGGGGGGGGAGGGTGCTGAAAATGCATATGCACACACTTGGTTGTGTGCTTACTAATTCAAAGGGGTACGAAGATTTCAGTAAAAGTGATTGTGATTGTTAGCGATTTTATGGATGCAAATGTGAAGAATTGTTCGGGACATCTAAACGAAAATCGATTCTGTTGAAAAAAATCAATACCACAACGTTGTTGGAAAAGAATATTTTTTTTAATTCCGACGTTTCGGCTACCACCTGAAGCAGATGAGTCATTTTATGATACGATTGCTGAGTAGCAGAAAATAGACGTAGCCACAGCCTTCCAAGCATATTACAAGCATTCTTCAAAGTTTGACAAATGTTAGCTGATTGGACACAATTTTAGGGGGTTGGGACGCATGTTCATTCGATTGAAGAGGTTCTGCTGGTCATTCTACTCGTGGGTTTGGTTTTACCGTCTGTATGTGTGCGTCGCGTTTTTTTTCAGTTCACTGACTATTGACACTATCATCCTACACTCTGTTCGGGCCTTGCAAATTGGATGCACCCGGATGTTGAATGAGTGTTGTCTGCTAGTGAAGCGATTAGTTTGATGTAACGTCGGCTGCATCAAAACTGCTGATTTGGCTTAACAACCCTAGGCTTTTTAGCGGGTGATATGGTTAGTGGACAATACTTTGCACCAAAATTAAGATATCACTGGCGTCGATAATACATGTAGTATTGCTACGATTTGAGCGAGCTGTCTGGGTATAGTAAAACCTACAGTGTCATGAATCGTTTTGTTCGGCTTTGGGCTGTAAACCTCAGCATTCAACTCACAGTGAGGTATACTAGCGAGTTGAGTATTGATAACACGTTTCCAAAATGGAACTTCTCAAATAACACACACACACATACACATGGGGTTACTTTTTCCTACCATTAAGGTGTAGTTGGGAAGCAGACTGAGATTTTCTAAAACCTTTCTCCCTGGATACCGTCCATGAATGATGGTCTTCAGGTGTCCTCCCCTAATAGCGTTCGGTGTAGCAATGATGATGGTGCATTATGTTACATTTGTTCATTTTAAATAACAGCTTATTGGTCATAGTTCAGCTGCACAGATCCCCTCCAGTTGAGGTCACTCGAGAATAGTTCCTATATTCAAGAAAGGTATCAAGAACTCTTGCGAAAACCACGGCGGATTCAGTTTGACCCCAGTCATTTCTAGGATTCTAGCATCCATTATACTTCGTCGACTAACCGCAGCTCGATAGGTAACCAGTTGGGAAGAGGAGGCAGGGTTTCGCCCCGGGCGCCGATGTATAGATCACATTTTTACTGTTCGCCAAATTCTGGAGCACCGCCATGTATGTCGCCGGCCAACAATTGTTGTATTTCTCGACTGTGAAGGCGCGTTCGAATCAATGGATAGATCTACACTTTTGGAGTCGCTCAAACGCAGAGGTGTGCCGACTAAGTACATGAACATACTGTCGGCACTTTACTCCACCTACTACAGCTCACGTTAGCGTTTACGGTGAACTGTCTGACAGTTTCAGCACCATGAGCGGCATACGTCAAGGTTGTCCGCTCTCACCATTTTAGTTCAATTTCGTCATAGACGAAATAGTGGAGGATGTCGGCGTGCATGTCCTACCTGGTGAAAGACTGACTGATCTTGATTATGCTGACGTCAAGGTGTTGCTGCTTGACAACTTTCAAACAGCACAACCAATGCTAGACGCTATTTCGCGTTCTACTAAATGGCTTCGGAATGCGCTTTGCAGCCTCAAAATGTAAAGTGCATCTGCAGGATT
>QNGE01000879.1:63981-92965 GCA_008508345.1 Paragonimus westermani
TCAGCCTAAAGGCTGATCGTAAGGCTTGGTTGGTGGATAAATTTAAGGGCATGGAAACCGCTTTTGCTTCAGAAAAAATCGGCACACTCCTCAAGCTGATCCGTGCCACTGGCCCCAGACGGCTGTAGGTCAGTGAAGTTTTCAGCGAGGCAGATGGCACACTCATCACCAAATCCAGAAGGTTAGAGCAGTGGGCGGAACACTTCGAGGGTCAATTTAGCTGGCCTCCTGCTTCTACTGTGTTGCCGCCACAAATTTGTGGTGTATCCCCTTGGTCGGTGGAGTTGGATCCACCCATTGAGACTGAGGTCTGCAGTTGCATTTCGGCTCTCAAACCTAATAGAACTTTTGGTCCAGATGATCTCGTACCGGCACTATTCAAAGGAGGTGGGGAGGCGTCAGTAGGGGCTTTGACTCAGTTGTTTCAACGTGTGTGAACGACGGTGATCATCCCTCCGTGTTTGGGCTCCCATACTCAATAACGGTCGCAGTAGTTGTTGCGTAAACCATGGGGAATTAGTTTGACCGCGGTCATTTCTAGGGTTTTGGTATCCATTGTACTTCGTCGACTCACTGAAGTTCGGTAGGCAAACATGGGGGAAGAGCAGTCAAGGTTTCACTCTAGGCAGTGATGTATGGATCACATTTTTACTTCTCGTCATATTCTGGAACAGCGTCATTTGTACCGTCGGTCACCACTTGCCGTATCTTTCGATTATAAATGTGCGTATGATTCGGTGGATCGGTCTACACGTTTGGAGTCGCTTAAACGCAGGGATGTACCGACTGAATATGTCGGCGCTTCATTCGCATACTTCAGCTCGGGTTACGGACTGTCCGATAATTTCAATATTAGGAGCGGCGTGTGTCAAGGCTGTCCACTTTCACCACTTTGGTTTAATTTTGTGGTGGACTGAATAATGGAGGAGTTTCTGTGGCACCCACAAGATGCTGGCGTGAGCCTGCTGCCTGGTAGAAGACTGAGTGATGTTGATTACGTTGGTGACAAGGTGTTGCTGTTTGACAACATTCGAACAATACAGAGAATGTTAGACGCTATTCAACGTTCTGCTAATTACTTCGGAAGTACAAAGTGGTTCTGCACGATTATTGTGATTACGTAGATTTACTGTTAGATAATACAGTTCTCGAGGTTGTTTACCGGGTTTGTCTACTTGGGATGTTGCATAAGCAAAGGTGGAAGTGTATGGAATGAAATAGAAGTGTGTATCTCTGAGGCTACGGTGGTGTTTGTTAATGTGGGGTACCTATGGCGACGGAGTGTTATCTTCGTGAAGCTAAGGGGTCACGTATGTAAGACGACAATTGAGTCTGTATCAGTGTACGCCAGCGAAAGTTGGCCACTTTGGGTAGAGGACGTGAACCGTCTTCAGGCGTTCGACCACCGATGTCTGTGTTCAGTCACTAATGTCGGGTGGCACGCGCGAGTAAGCAACGAGGAGATTAGGAGGCGAGTTCTTTTGTTCACTCCTCAGGTGTGCAGACTTGGATGGTTAATTCGTGTGTTAAGGGTGTTAGCTGGTCGTCTGCCACAGTGAGCACTGTTCCTTGATTCTGGTGCCGTTTTGCGTGAGGTTCGATGTGGGTAGATGTTGGTTTGGGGTATAGAAGTGAATTCGTTCACGGAGGGGTTGTTCACTGTAGTTCGGGTTCGTTGTTTTTTTGTAAGATGTAGGCACTTCAATTTTGAGTGTTCGGGTACGGACGTAGCCGTTTTCATTAGTTAAGTCCCTTCCCATCGCCTTTTTTTCTGCGCTGTTCCTATACACAGTTTCGTCTTTCCTTTTGATGATTGTGTAGCAGTTAGGCTTTACGGGGAACCACTGATTTGTTGCTGTCTGTGGTGATGATATTAATTGTGTGTCTGCCTAGCTTTATGTTGTAATACGTGACAAGTTTTACGTATTGTGAATTGGACTAAAAAATGTGATTTTGACAACCTGTTCTTTTTGGATTAGGTACTACCCTGAAGGCCTTTTAGAAATCTGTACGAAGCACGCTAACGTATGACCTTCATTTGACCGTGTTTCATGGGAGGAACTTTGTATATTTTCTTTCTGTTTTTTTTTTCTAGTCAGTGACGTTACCCGATAGTCCCAAAATTCGCCTTATTCGCGGTCCTGTAACAGAAGAACTTACTGTGTTCACTCCGCTGGTCAACCATACTGTTCGGCTGTACAAAGATAAATGTTAGTTTACATGTGTTTTTGTTAATGTTATGTGAACATTCTGTGTATACCCTGTTGTTAATTGTGTCATGATCAATCTGGCTGCTCCTTGGTGACTTCATCGACTAACGTATTGAACTTTGAAGGTACAATCCTCATCTGCATCAAACGCTGTCATGTCCATAGTTAACTTTGTACTTGGTATCTGGCTATAAAGAAACCGGAAGCCTAGTTTCTACGCTTATCTCCATCTGGTTGTTCTGTCAATTTCAGGAGTCGTTCTGTATTCGGTTTTGTCAATGCGAAAGATACAGTTGGAGTAGTTTTAGATCTTCTGATTACTGTTGTTGTGGCGACAGATTGAAAAAAGTATTCTCTTATACTTTACAGCACGGTGAGTAAACATATAGTTCATTGCTGACTCACAAAGCGGTTAGCTGAATGTTATTTCGTATCTCATTTAGTTATCACTTTTTGACTGGCTTACTCTCGATTTCTTACATCCCAGTGGTATTCGATCACCTGGGCTGCTGCGGTGACTTTGCTCTCAACTGGATTGTTGTTATTTGGGTTCCATCCTCTCTTGTATGCTGAATGCACGATTTTGTTGTTCTCGTACAAAAGGATTGTCGAGTTGAGGCAAATTGAGTGGAATCGTTGATGGATCGAGGTCCTTACACACCTCAGCTGATACACCAAACTCGTCGGTTATCTGTTCCACGATTTTTTCACCATAATTTGCATGAATTGGATTTGCATTGATATGGATTATGGAGCCCCGGCTATTAGTGCACCATACAACAAACGGTCGGTAAACGTCTCTCCGTCCTCTGCCTGAGTTTTACCGTGAATATCATCAGCGTGATCTGGCAGATGCACGTGTTTAACTCGCAGAGAAACATATGATGTGTCAATCGTTTACAACACTGCCATTTTAGTGCTAAGACATCTTGGTCTTCAAACGCAACCTCTCTTCCTCAATACTGCTAAGTGGCCATTCGATCTCAGACTGTGATTATTCACTATGGGCTCGATAGAAGAAAATCTGTTCAAAAATTTTAAAGACACGGATTTGTGGTGATATCCGGAACAGTGTTAGCTTGTCGAGGTGTTTACGCTGGGTCAGTGTGCACGAATTGATTGGTACTTGGCCGACTGTGCGCAATTCAGTCGTACTCCAGTAACCATGGTCGATGAACTTTCGGTTCCTTACCGCAACATTGATGGATTACATGCGTGGACATCAACCATCTCTGTTTACTCGGCATTGCAAAGTAATTTGTTTCCTACTCTTTGGTCTCTGTCGAGTGTGTGTTCAACTAGCCTTCGCAGAATGATGTCTGTGGAGGTGGTGGCAAATCAGCAAACTGTCTCAGCAACTTCTGTGGTCATCAGACAATTCACACCTGTCAACGCGACCTAATGTGTGCCCATCGACAAAAAATTCATGCAACCCGATCGTCTCACTCGTTTTTCTCGCTATAATTTCTCATTAGAAAGTCGCTAGCTGATTTTTGTAGGAGTCCGGAACCCGATTTCAACTTTAAGGTGCAGTTTGCCGACGTCAGTGTCACCGATTTAATGGTGAGACAAATTTAGAAGTTTTTAAAAAAGGGAAAAATTTAAGCTTCACCTGGATTCGAACCGTGGACAGAAACAAAGCCTCCAAACTTAGCAAGCACTTTACCAGCTGAGCTAGGAAGCCATAATAAGGATTCGAAATGTCAGTATTGTCAGTGGCACAGTGGTAACTCACAGTTGTCTCATGAAAGCCTGCTCGGAGTTCTAGTCGAGACCCTGGCAAAGGTGTGTACTACTGGCAGGATCAATCAGGAACGAAACTCGAGTCTAGTGCTTCTTTTCAAATTAGGCCACCGGGAAATCTCTCGGGGCGCAACAGCCACGATAAGTTGTGAAGAATGTTCAATTTCTGTGAATCACGAAGTCAAAACAGTTCTACGCGAAGGTCCCTGTACTGAAGGTTGCACCGTGGAGTACGTGTTTTGCATTAGGCCCCTCATTCCACAATACACAAGCGCTACTGAAGACAGTAATTAAAATTTCAGTCTGATTACTCTTTCACTTCCGCTGCTATCGTTTAAACATGTTAGTTTGGGAGGGGGTGTTCACTTCATTGTACGGCGAAAATCTGTTGTCCTTGAATCTGGAGATAAACAGGTGTGATTGTTATTTCGCCTTACGGCGGTGGAGAAAATTATAAGGTTATAAAGTGTTACGTCGTGTTTAATGACAGGTGGAATGCTTCACCTTTCTTATGCAAAATTTTCATCAGTCTTTGTCGAGGTTCGTTATGGTATGTCGTACTAAATGTATCGGGTTGTAAATTTTGAATAAGTGTGCGAACGTGATTCTATTCTATTTCGGGCTATGATGTTATCGTTGACATACTACGTCAACATACACGAATTTATGTCGATCATTGCAGGTTGAGATACTGTGGGAACAATTTCTCTGATGCACACCTGTCTAAACATGAACATTGGTTGTGTTCGGCTTCAAAAAGGCCTGTCCATTCAGCGGTTAAACGCATGCAGGCTAAGCTGAACGTCAAGTTCGATTGATAAGAAGTATGGTGCTGTGGGCTTCCGTGCAGACGCTTTTGGGTCAATGCGTGAATTGGTGAGAAACAAGGAAATTATCCATCCGCCACCGATCTTTCTACACTATGTGTACGGTGTAATCTCCCCCTGGTAACCACTTCTTGGGGCAGGGAAAACTGGTCACTCCAAATGGATGATTGGGCCAAGGTTTGCACGATAAAAGAGCGAAGGGACATACGTTTTGGTGATAGCCTTTGTACGGACTGCTTATCGTTAATAGTTATACACACATTTATTGCTGTCTTAACTTGTCGTTTGTTTGTTACTGTGTTATAAGAATCTGGCATATTTTGTAAAAATAATCACATGTACTAAATTCAGACATGTGCTCCCGCTTTTATCGGGTTTAGAGGGTCTAAGTGGGAAAACACTCTTTTCAAACAGACGTCGATTTTACGATACCGAAGTGCTCAGTATTTCCCCGTCCCGCCAGTTGGTTGTTTGCACGATCAGAGTTTGAGTAATTTAGTTTTATGCTTGCTGAAGACATGGATTGCTAAACTTGTTCAATTACTTGCTCACACACTCCTGTGCCCATTCACATTCACTGCATATTAGCAGGTGAGCAACATAGACGCGGAATTTTGGTAATAATTACCTCACGTGTTCGTTCACTGTTATCTTAGCGGATGAATGTATTATGAATGACAATTCATAATTCCCCACGACGTGTATTCCTTGTCTGATCCCAGACAGATTAACGTAATATGCGTGGTGGTTATTAATCACCTTGACGAATTGAACTGGGGATCATGAGCAGTGAATTTATAACTGTTGGTTGTTACAGTCTTCCTCCGCCAGATAGCCTCGTGACTTACGTGGTCCGGACTGGAAAGTTACAGGTTTCCAGTCGAACGAAGTACAAAGTCACACAGTGCATTATGTAAAGATACTCCTGCCTGTTACTCACTTTTTGTTTGTTTTCTATCCTTCATTGCCATGCTTTTCCTTACTATAGCTCTTCTGTTCACTTGGCAGCTTGTAGTGATCGTCTAAGGTGTAGCTGTATCACTATGCGTCCTCGCTAACCGTTTAAAAACTGATTGGGGTAACCCAGACAGAGAGCATGCATCTTCGTATTGACAAACGCGACCCCGTATTACGATAACTTGATGCGATTGGATGGAATTCCCACTATCAAGCCTACTGTGTACTCTTTTCACTTTCCGCTGTTTGCTTCACTTTTCCAATGTGTAAACCACATGGGCACTCGTGGAACAGTGCAGTTTGCTAAACTGCGCAAACGACAGTAGGTCTGTGTTGACTGTGTCTCGCTGTTCTGAGCTAATGTTTTTACATCTCTTGAAATCTGATTTCAACTTTGATGTCCAACAGTCCACATTCATTGCCGAGCACAAGTGAAACAAAGTCCTATAAGAAACCGAGACTTTAGATAGCATAGGGGGGTTGTGGTGATTATAATCATTCTACTCTGTAACACCAAGTGGATTAATCTGGAACATGCTGTCACGATTCATCTGTTTTGTACTTCATCTGTGAAACATTTGACCTAACGTCCCTTTTTGTATTCTTAACCACTCTGTGCAATGAACTTAATTGGTTCACACTCGCACATGTCATTCACCTGTTGAGTTCTGTTGGCTTCTTCCATGAGCCATGAGATGTTAGGCGATCGCCCCAGGCTCTTAGGGATTGTAGTTGATTAATTGTTCATCATCTCAGACCTTCAGGACGTAGGAAGCGTTGTAGATACCTATTCTTTCATTTGACGGTAAAGCGCTTGTCGACTGTTGAAACGTTCCAGTCAGAGTGCCGATTTTGATACATGTGAGTAGTTATATTTCGATGGTTTGTCATAGAAATGTG
The DNA here is from genome assembly GCA_008508345.1 of Paragonimus westermani. NCBI lineage: Eukaryota > Metazoa > Platyhelminthes > Trematoda > Plagiorchiida > Troglotrematidae > Paragonimus > Paragonimus westermani. The sequence continues at coordinate 70,619 of QNGE01000879.1, forward strand.
TGTTTCTAAATACGGTTGTAGACGCTTGCGCATGTCGGAATCCAATGAATTATAGTGTGTATTTTCCACTCAGCGGACCTTCGTACTTCATGACGTTCTGACCACCCTATGTTTTTCTTCTTAGCCCGCATGTTGTTTGTCTTTCTGTTTGCCGCTTCTGATCTTCCACCTTTTATCCTTCATTCGTGTCTTACTGTGTGTGCTTTTACAGTGCATGTGACTGCACAGGCCGTGGAAATCGAGAACGTGGTGGATTTGAGTGACTTCATCAATTTGGAACTAGTGATGCGCATTCGGACAAACATCACTGGGGCTCTTGGTAATCCGGCACGAACATTTTACACCGACTCCAACTGTTTTCAGGTATGTGTGTAATCTACTGTCGATCAGGTGGATTCTGGTGCATGGGGTAGGTGTATGATTGTCTTTTGTCTGCAGATACCAAGCATTTCAATTCTAATTTTACTGATGGAATGAAGTTTTTTTACTTGTTATTTTTGTTCTATTTCCTAACTTTTCGTTGTCTGGATTGTGGGTGTTACTCTGGATTGATCCGTCATACCACATCCTTGTGACGCTACAACGACCTGACTACTGTTCCTACCTATTATGCACCTCTGATATTTTCTGACACTATAACTTCGGATGTGGTGTTTCCCATGGAACTGGTCTATTTGATATGTAAACTACGAATACAGCATAAGTTTAATTTGGCTAGTCTAAGATAGTGCCTCTTTCAGTTTTCCCACTCAAACCATTTCTACGTACAACTGGTCTTCTCCTGTTCGACATATAAACTGATAACTGTATCATTTGCTGACTGCTACCAAAGTATCGTTTGGCGAAATTCAGCGCTGAAATCGAAGCATATTTTTATCAGCAGTTTGCTAAATGACTGTAGGTGTCGATCAGTCATCTTTCACGCCGAACTTTCCATTCTGATACCGCAACTCGGTGGAATAAATCACAAACTAGACACAGTATGCTATAACTTTAAAAATTGAGAGCATCTATCTGTAAGTAACTTATCGTAGATCTCGTTTATCTTCCGGTTTGTAGTCACCTGACTTCACTAGTCCATTTCTGAGAATTCAAAAGTAAATGGGTTGTAACCGAGTTAAGTGGCTCGCGAATTACAGAGTTCGCCGATCAGTAGTCAATGAAGACGGTAGAAACCGCCTCCAAGCTGTCATGTAGATGCTGTTTTCGCTTTCGCCTTAAATTTTGTTGCTTGTTTGAAAAGCATACACTCGTTGTTCTTCATCGTTCGAGTTTCAGCGTACTTTCCGTTGGTCAGTTTTCACCTATTCCAGTCGTAACCGGTTTCTGCCCTATACTGTTTGTCGTAACTACATTCAAGCAAAGGTTATATATTTTTTTGTTCATTGCAACATTTCAATAGCAATATCGCCAACTTCTAATCACACGCATGTGAGCTGGAGTCTCGGTCACTGTGCTCTCTGTTGATTGTGATGTGGTCACATGTCAACAACCACCTTGCGATTCTGTGCTGATTCTGATGCATTGAGTACACAAAAATGCGATTTCAGACCGTATCGTTGCTCATGTCTGAGTCATACCCAACTTTGATTTTATATTCTACATCAGTTTATCAGGCGAACTTACCATGAAAAGTTGCCACTACAAGGCAATTTGTACCCGATGACCTGCGCCACATTTTTGGACGGTGGCCGCAAGACCAACAGTGACGGCAATGTAGCAGCAGCTCCGTCCTTGCCTAGTTCCCTTCTCCGGCTCACTCTGCTGTCTGCCCAGTCGCTCGGTATCACTAGTCAGGCGGAAGGCGAGCTGAGCGTATGGCTTGATCGTCGAGCTCCTAAGGACGATGATCGTGGATTAGAGGCCCCATTACTTGGACGTTGGACTGCTGTATCCAAGTTCCGTGTACTCCTGGAAGAAGTTATTCCGGCCCAAACGCATGGCGATCTGACTGATGTATGTCTATATTTATATAGTGAGATAACCCACAGTAGGAGCTTAGAATCGTTTCGTGATAAGCCGCCTCGCAGCTGATCCTGAGCTTTGACTAAAAAGTACCAAATTGTCAGTGGATGGCCATTTATTAACTCTAACTCATGAATGCTTCAGTGCAAATGTTTAGCCACATTGGATAATCTAATGACTTTTGTGCGTTCTTGTCCGTCACGTTTCCTGCGAGGTAAACGCGTCTTAATAAATGCTGTCTCACATGACTGGATCAATTTTCTCTTGCTGATTGTCACCACTGAATATCGTGTGTGTTTATTTCCTAAAAGCAACCGATGAGATGCGACCGAAATGCCAGTGCACTAGATATCCTCCGTATCATTTTTGGTCTTTCGCTAGTTCGCCGATCTGAGCCAATTTCCTTAGGTCATCATCATCATCATCAACAGCAATACATCACTGGTTCACACTAATGCTTATCTGCCACACAAACATCAAGAAAAATCAAACCCTATATAGGAATAGAGAGGGGAAAAAGATGGGACGGGAAAGGACCTAACTACTATATTCAAGCATTCAACATCAAGGTGCCGACACCTTGCGAACAACAAACCGAGCTGCAAGTGAGAGTAAGGCGTCATCGGCGAGACAGCTTCCTTACAGCTTTCACTGCCCCGCGTCATTAAATGCACCCACTTCACTGACAACTCGGCCAAACAACGACAACATTCACGCCACTGAGCTCGATTAGCCGCCATCTCACCTAACATCTCTAACCACCGACTCTGTGAGTCGCGAGGGCCCCAGCCCGAGAGACGAACACGACCCACAGTGGCCAACCCCTTGGTGGACGACTTCAATTCCCTACGCCATGCCATTATCTGTGCACGTCGCACCTTACACCAGTCGGTCGTAGTGTCACCGAACAGTTCTCGGTGTGGCAGACGACTACCTGACGTCCTTAACACATGACCTAACCATCTAAGTCGGTGAAAATATAAGGAATGAATAAAAGAACCCGTTTGACAATCAGTGTCAGACACTCGTTTCCTCACGTCTTCGTTGCTTACGTGCTGGTGGCAACAGATACGAGCAAGTGAGCGCAGATATCGGTGGTCAAATACCTCAAGACGGTTCAGGTCCTTAACCTCGAGTGGCCAAGTTTCGCTGCTGTAAATTAATACTGCCCTCACCGTTGTCTTATATACGCGACCTTTAAGCTTCAGACAGATACCTCTCTGTCGCCAGAGATGCCCTAGATTAGCGAATACCGTCCTAGCTTTGAAGATACGCGCTTCTGTTTCATTCCCCACACTCCGCCGCCGCCCCCGATGCAGCTTCCCAGGTATACAAACCGGTCAACAACCTCCATGACTACATTATCTAACATCAAATCTACGTGATCACAGCAATCCTGCAGATGCACTTTACATTTTGAGGCTGCAAAGCGCATTCCGAAGCCATTTAGTAGAACGCGAAATAGCGTCTAGCATTGGTTGTGCTGTTTGAAAGTTGTCAAGCAGCAACACCTTGTCGTCAGCATAATCAAGATCAGTCAGTCTTTCACCAGGTAGGACATGCACGCCGACATCCTCCACTATTTCGTCTATGACGAAATTGAACAAAAATGGTGAGAGCGGACAACCTTGACGTATGCCGCTCATGGTGCTGAAACTGTCAGACAGTTCACCGTAAACGCTAACGTGAGCTGTAGTAGGTGGAGTAAAGTGCCGACAGTATGTTCATGTACTTAGTCGGCACACCTCTGCGTTTGAGCGACTCCAAAAGTGTAGATCTATCCATTGATTCGAACGCGCCTTCACAGTCGAGAAATACAACAATTGTTGACCGACGATATACATGACGCTGCTCCAGAATTTGGCGAACAGTAAAAATGTGATCTATACATCGGCGCCCGGGGCGAAACCCTGCCCCCTCTTCCCTACTGGTTACCTCTCGAGCTGCGGTTAGTCGACGATGTGTAATGGATGCTAGAATCCTAGAAATGACTGGGGTCAAACTAATTCCTCTAAGGTTTTCGCAAGAGCCTCTAATACCTTTCTTGAACATAGGAACTATTATCGAGTGACCCTAAGTCGACGGGATTGTTTCCGTCGTCCACACAAGTTGAAACAATTGAGTCAAAACTTTTGCTTGTGCGTCTCCTCCTTCTTTGAATGTGCCGGCACGAGGTCATCTGGAACAGCTGCCTTATTACGCTTGAGAGCCGCAATGCAATTGCGGATCTCACTCAATCTCAGTGGGTGGTTTCATGTCTACCAACCAGGGCAATAGATTACTAGTTTGTGGCGGCAATGCGGTAGAAGCAGGAGGACAATTAAATTGATCCTCAAAGTGTCCCGCCCACCTCTCTAACCTTCTGGACTTATTAAAAATGAGTGTGCCATCTGTTTCGCTGATAGCATCACTGACAGACGGTCGCCTGGGACCAGTGGCACGGTTAAGCTTGAACAGTTTGCCAGTGTTTCCTGAAGCAAAAGCTGTCTCCATTTCCTTAACTTTTCCCAATAACCAAGCCTCACGATCAGTCTTTACGCTATGTTTCCCTTTCCTACGGACATCTCTTCTACACTTGTTATATGAACTGCCGGGAAGGATGTTCCACGTGGCTTCTTAAAACTGCAGAAATTTCTCCAAGACCCAGTGTTTGTTCATCCCATGTACCCTCCTGCCACATGCCACAGTACCTGCGTCACGAATGGTCTGTGTGATCTGGGTCCAGGAGCGATCAGCATATTCGGGATGATAACTACTAAGGTAGGTTTCTAAGCTTTACCGACGATATTGTCAGTTTCTCAACTGCCAATCGTTGCTGTCGATGGGGACGTTGCTCATCAAAAGTGAGTACGAAACAACAACGTACCAGCGCATGATCTGAACCTGCTCCACTAAGAACGACAGTCCTGAATGGAACCCTGTCCCTTATAACTAACAGCTATGTGGTCTGTCTGAGACCAGGTCTGATTCAGAGAGGGAGAGCGCCAAATATAGCAATGACGTGCACGATGCCCAAAACTGCTGCTGGCTAAAAACAGTCTATGCTCAGCACACAGCTGCAGTAGTCGCCCGCCATTGTCGGAGCGATGTGATGCTATCCCAAACCTGCCACCTAAACGAGATTCGGCCTCACCAAGGCAGCCGACTTGGGCGTTCATACCTTCGGCCAGAATGACTATCAGAACCACGTGTCGACCGGAGGAGAGCGGCCAGATCCGAATAAAAGACGTCTCATTTCGGTCGGTTCGGTTCGGAAACGCGAATTTTCTGCCGCGTCCTTTCAGCGGTGTGAATACAGTCTTGAAGTAAACGAAGTAGCATATGGTGATTAAACTGCATGTTTCTAATAGCCGTATTCGGTACAAATGACATTGTTTGAGTGACCACCTGCTCAAAATGAATAAAGCAGTTTGCTATTATGAACGTCCCAATAACGCCAGTCACGTGATCTTTGGTCTTTTATGTTGCAAGTTCTCACCAGTCTGTACAAATTAGTTTCGTTGGTTTACAGGACTTCGAAAACATCATCAATTGCGTGGCAGCAACGAGCAGTTTTCATTCATTCTGAGACAGATTACTAAACCACGGCATGCATCCGTGAAGTACAAGTGTTGGGGAAGGTAGTGCAGTTCACATGTAACTTGTCATTTAAGCAAACCCAACCGCGTCACTCATTTTATTTTCCGGAGGTATACAAGACCACTCAGTTATCTCGCAACGTATATTATCCGATTTTTCCTCTCGTATTCATTGTGCAGACCCGTCTTTTTGAGGTCGTTCATGCTTCTCGACTCTATGCGTAAACGGCCACGAATCCTACCCGATCATCCTGTGATTCGCAGTTGTGACGATGCACGTCCGATAAAAATTGTTTAGGAGCAATACGCTTTGTCAGAAATGCGATTAATAAGCGTATTAGTACTGAGGCATTACTGACCAAGATACGTTACCGTATAGGAAAACGTTTGGGATGATCACAGATGCTTATACCTAGCGTTTACTAATTTTTCCTGACGAATCATTCAAGGCTCTCATATTCTGTTAGTACGTCATCGTATGACTATCGAGTTTTATCTTTGGCAGCCTCGGTGACTAATACCCTTTGTGGCAAACGCTAATTGAGATGCGCGGATTATGGGTTTTTATTAGTTGACCAGTTGGTCACATGCCCCGATTATTTATTGTGCACCGCTCACACGAACATCGCATTTACCACATGCTGGTTGGCACTAAAAGCACAGTTACATTCACACAGAACTGTGCACTATGGTGTACGTCTCATATATCCTAGATTGTTCAGTCTTGGATACTTATGTACTATCGAACTATATGTACCTGTAGTTACATCAGGCTTTCTTGATTGCCCGCCTCTGGCCACCGAAGTTGTGAATTTGATCCTAATTGATACACTTATATAAAAGACAGTGGAATCATGTTCGATCATCAGTTTTGTAGCTTAGCCGCAACACCCTGAGGTTGCTGCGAGCTCGGGGACTATGAAGATACTTGGTTACCAAGCAATTGTTACCAATTGCTTTACTGTCTCCATTGCGCTCTGCCACCGAGTTCCCGGCTTTCGTTCATTTTCTTATTCTCTCACTTCTCCTCAAACACAGACAAGGAGTGTTTGACCGTCCAGGCTACGCACACACAACGCAGTCGGCAACCATGTTGTTCGGTTTGTGCTGCCATATATTTCCAATGAGGGCTGATATTCTAACAGTTGCTTGGATCACGCGCCTATGACTACTGTGCGACTTTCACAGGTTGGATCCTTTGTGACGCGTTTGCAATATCGTGTGGTCTTCTTGCTGAATCTAGGTTGGAATCACAATTTGAACAGTGCATTGATTCCTATTCAGTTAGGGTCTGGTGGCCATCCTCTTGTGGACAGAGCACACTATATTTTCGTTTGGATCGTTCACACGCCTATGTCTGCGTGACATGTTCGCATCACTCACTAGCAAAAAAGCTGAATGCAGTTGTAGAAACTCTGTCCTGTTTCAGTTTTCTGGTGAGTGACTGTATGTTTGAGTCAGTTATTAGATGAAATTGTGTCCAATCCGTCAAACCGTTGGGGTATAGGACATGTAGCTTGTGTGTTTTGACTCTGAGAAAAAGATCAAAGTATACCTTATTGAAGATTATTTGCTAGTTCACACTAATCACTCAATCCTACCAATCTTTCGGTATGGTCATTTTTCTCGGCTCATTGCTCGCTTGTGTTCATCAGGTTCAATACTGTTTTTGACTCTCTGACCGACATAAGTTGATCTTATTGAATTTGAGCCCGGTCGGTGGACCGTTCTGCGTTTCCTGATTGCTTGCTCTTTGTCGTATCTGTTCAACGGTTGGCGCGAGTTTGTGTTCTCTTTAGCGTACTCTTTCGTGTCAGCCATCACCACATTTCTTACGCACTTTAACCTGCCAGCCGATTGCAGATCTATCGGTCACTTGGACCTACGGACAAGTTCCTGAGGCCCGTTTTACCATATTCCCAAGCATATTGAATGGTAAACCCATACGCGTTTCCGCTCGATCCCAGTAGACTGTTTACGTTCATTTGTGCCAGAACTGACAGCCTTCTGTGGAATGCTTGATACACAAATGTGCTCAATGCTCTACCGCTGTTTCTCTTATTCAGGTGGTGCCCCAACTGACTCTCACGGCACACTTCGTTTTACTTGACCTTCTACGACCAGTTCAACGTTTTTCAGTGGATCCTGATCTGGCCAGTCTGATGCTACCTTGGCTCACGCTTATGCCACAGTTTGTTTTACCCTGTGACTATGAAGTGGTCAATTTGAAAACATTTCACAGTCCAGCCACGCTGCTCAAATGTGAGTCCCCACTGTTTCCGCCACTAGTTCCTAACGTCAGATGACAACACACATGAAGGGCGTTATTCCATTTTTTTAGGATTTGCATCACGGGGCTCAGAACGGTGAATACCCCTGCAGTTAATCTTGACCCATGAATAACCATTTATATATGGTGAAGGCGTGGGGAAGTGGCCATCAGTATGCGAGCTGGGTCACATCAAGTACTGATGAGGAATACCATTTTCAAAAGAAATCCGAGTGAAATAGCAGTCGTGCAATGCGTGGATAATGTGTGATGACCAGTAGACGAGAATATTCGTGAGCAAATAAGATATTTGAGACGGTTGTCCAGATAACATTTGGTTACTATTGAGTAGTAAAGGATTTCGGTTAAATCGCACTCACAATTGATACGGCCTCCGCATTCCAACCAACCTCTTTGGGAAGGCCAACTATTCTCGTGTTTCACTCTTGTTAGAGCTTGTCAGCAATGTCAGATACCTGGTATTGAACATGGCTGGACGTTTACATATGATTGACTTATCAATCTGAGGTGGCCTACACATTCGCGTCTACATACCCGGTTCTAAAATGGGAATTTTTAAGTTTTCGTTATCACGTTTTTTGCCTGTGATCCTGCTGATGAGCAGATGGAGGTTAACCAGATTCATCTGCGTATTTTACTCGTTTTTATGGGTAAAAGACGTCTTGTAGGTACTTGTAATGTCAATCCATTTACTAAGTACTTGCGTTTGTGATATTTTTCAATATTTGCTAATGATTGAACCGTGTCGGTAGGTCGAAAATCCCGTCCTCTAACCACGCTGATCCCCATACGAAAGTGGATTATAAAGCTTTAGATGAAATACGGCTCCCGTTTTCCTCGACTGTTTTTGTGTGTGCTGTGTTTCCAAGGTGTTCACATGTGATCGTAGGATTTCAATCCAACTCTTTTGTTCGCACCTCTCACTTTCACTCTTGCGATTTATCTCCGTTTCCGCACACTTGAAAACCACAATGGTTTCCAGTTCTGCTCCAGCCTGTGAAGAAGACAGATTGTTGGATCATTATTCTGTGATATCGACCACAGTTTTGTTATTGTGGCAGTATTTATTTATCAGTTGTCTTGCCGGAATACCCAACACTCAGAAAACATTAGTCTCAAGTGTGATAACAACAGACGTGATAACATGAGTAGCTAAGATTGCACATATTGCTTTCTCTCTAGAGCAGTCATTGTTTACTTACCATTGTAAGTGGATACACCCTCATTCATCAGACAACTCTAAACTTGAGCCTTCAAGGTCCATTCAGGCTGAAACTTTAATCCATGTAGGTTGACATCTTTCATTTATCTGTCCTCTTTACTCATAGTAATCGTTGAGTGTTGTGGTAGCCAGTCAACCGTGGAATTCATTTGAGTTTTCGGCTAACTGAGAAGATTCTTTTAGTAGTTGCTCCCTACCAGCTAACGTCCAACTGTCTTCTAAATTTATTTGTGCGCAATACACCTTTCATGCCATTCTGCTTCGACTGTTCCGTTTCTGTGCTGAGCATAGCATTGATGTTCTGCTGATCGGAACCGGTCCACTCGCTGTTCGATATCTTCTTTTGCTGAGTTATATCCAGTGTCCACCAAAATACTTTTTTAAAAGTCTTTGACCCATGTTCCTCTTGGCATGTGTCACAGTCAAAAGTGAGTTCTCCGCAAATTCTGAGGATTTACGATCGGTAAGTGGACGGTGTTCAGACTACAACTGACATGGTGCACGTGACTTCTGGTTATGGTTTGCAACTAACTGAAGAATAGGGGGTGTATTTCATTTCAAATGGCCATAATCTATTTATAACCGAAATGTCCTCATAACCGTCGCTTGATGGATCTGCTTTCTGTTATTAGTTCGAGTTAATTTCAAATTTTGAAAAACACTGCACTCCAAGCTATGTTTATTTATACTTGTACATCTCCATGTCTCAGCACAAATTATTCTTATAAGTCGGTAATATATGGCGTGACGGAGCGTATAGTTGTCTGTGGCTAGGCCCACATTCAGCCAGAATCGAATTCGCCTGTTTTTTTTAAATGACAACATTGGTTTTCGTTGGACTTCTTTCAGCTGCCAGCTCGCCATCTGGCTCGCAGCTGGGATTGCTGCTGCGTCGTCTTTCGACGTTCACTCCCACAGTCGGCCTGGCATCACCACAACAGACATCGTTTTGCAATGCTGTCGAAACAGATGAGGTTAGTAACTTGCTCATTTGAGCAAGATATATCTTTTACTCGACGTCAAATCTAATCGTAGAGTTTCTGTTCTAGCCTCGTGATTTACCCTGTCTTAGACACACCTGATTTAGGCTTTCTTCCAGCTGAAATTTCCAGCTGACATTTCCTATCGCTTTCTAAACCTCACTGTCGCATGTTTATATTATCTGGTCTCCAGAGTGGACATGTGTTCCTCTGTTAGCGTGGTCCGTAACCAGTTCTTTCTGTTCGCTCATAGTCATTCATGTGTGGCACCAAAGTTGTACCCCACACACCTATGGTATCTGATGGTTGGGAACAGCGGTGGTGCTGTATCCTTCGTTTTGTTACGGGCAACCATTTCAGTCGCAGTAGTACACCTCTCGACTCGCATCATTCAACGCTGAACCCTCTTGGCATTCGAGTTTGATGTTCGGATGAACAACACTTAGCGATGTACTTGAAGATGAAAATCAACCACACACTGTCGTGTTTATGCCCTCCATCTATGTGGAACAGAAAACTAAGGTGGCAGACTAAATTCACGCTTTGAGCAGTTGGTTCAGGACTTTAGATTACCAAAGTTCATGACATTCACAGTATACTTTGGGGCAGTGGATATTATGATTTTGGTGCACACGTAGTAAAAGACACTAATGAAGGAAATGGCTGACAGTCACCATGGATAGTTTAGCTGACATGAGACTAGCACACTGTGACAATGCGGGTTCCCACTTATGTTCCCGCATTCGACGTTGACCACTGACAGTCTCCATGGACGCAGAATATCTAACAGAAGCTAACTTGCGTCATCGGTCTGTTCGGGAACATCACGGTGTCATCCTAATGAGACTGTAGACAAAGTTGTTAATCAGAGACATGAGACCGTGAACGTTCGGTCTACTATGTGCAAATAAACCAGACTATCCATTTCCTTACGTTGTAAATCGTGATGTCTTTCAGTATTGTATATTGATCTGAACACCGGAAGCATGGCGGTAGCTTGCTGTTTCAGTAAGGCCGTCTCTGATTTGTGACTCCAACATGTGGGTAAAACTGGTTTGAGAGTGGGCGGCTGGAAAAGTACGCACATCATTCCAACTTCGAGGGTTCCTGGTCGACAGATTGGTTATTAGGTAGACCCTGTCTATTCAGCCAGTGTGGTGGACTTACGCGTCAGGTTTGTAATGTCTGGCAGCGCAACCAACTCCAACTTATGTTTCAAGGATGCCTTCCTGAATATTGCTGTTGTTGTGCACAAGCCTGACTTCTTCCAAGGATCAGTTTAAGGGAAACTTTAGCGCGGATGGCAAACAGTTATTTTTAGTTGACATACTGCTCCGTCAGATTTCATAGTGACTTCAGTAGACACGGTTCGTATAATGCGGTAGGCATATTCCGGATCGTTACGACATTATTGACATAATCGGAGTCGGAATCTGCAACTGGGTGGTGTCTCAGATTTCTGTTCTTAACCTTTGTCAACTGATTTAGGTGAATCGGTTCTGACAAGCTTTTCGGACCCTAATGCCGGGAAGGTGATCATCGTAAGGTATACAGAAACGTGACCTAAGTATAATCACTCATCAGGAATGAATCAAGTCATCTTTAAAATGTAGTTGGTTTGTACACGAAATCTTTTGAAGTGGGCATAGAGAAAACCGGCTCTTCCCCAAGCTTATGACAATGACTCAGCCAATGCTCTGCGGGTTTTCGATTTATTTATACAAACTGCATAGACGCTTAATCCACAGGGGCACTATCCAGACAGCAAGGTGACACTTTTAGTTGGAGTTCATAGACCACAGCTTTGTATGGCATAATGACATGGATCGAAAACATTTGGACTGACAGTTCAAATTTCACTATGGAGCATTATGATGGAAAGTATGAACTCTATACAGATTTGGCTCGGTTATCCTACGTCTCTTGTGGTGGTCCCTTAATATATGGGGATCCATCCGAAGGTGATCGGGTAATTGTAAACAAACTTATCATCGTAAATCAACTTATGCGAATCGTGGAATTTTGTTTGTGTTCTCTAGCTACCTAGAATAGTCACTCACTTATATAACGTATATGTACGTATAACACCGAACGTCGTTCGCCAACGATTTTGGTTGAATAGTTCGAACGCATCTCATCCCTCTTTCTAACCAACGATTTTGCTCGGTCTAAATCCTACGGACAAATTCCAAAATCATCTTGATCATCCGGGCTCCTACATTGTCATGGTGACCTCAACGAAGATTTAGCCTTGGTCTGGAGCTATCCCCCTGTTTCTTACGCCAGTAAAGTATTGTATTCATATTATATGTGGCAAATTGATCACGTAATCGACGCGTGAAGTGACTGCAAATGACGTTAAAATGAGATTCCATTTTTCCTAGGAAAGCCGTTACTAAATATGTAGTTGAGAGTGGTTTTATCCTATCTATACGTGATTACCGTAGGTAATTGATTGCAAGTATATGGTTCACCTCAGGTCGCCAGTACAATCGAATCACGGTAACAGTATTACTCCTGGGTTCCTACCAGGTAACGACATCGGGCGAGGTGAGTATTGGAAGTCGCACAGCCTGATATGCATTTCCTTCCCGCGTTTGGCATCAGACTGCATAAATTCCAAAACTGCGAGCCGAACTGGGACAGTAATTTATAGGTTGTGTATCTGAAATAGTTGTGCATCTTCTGGGTTGTTGCCTGCTAATTAGTCGTACATTAACCTTAATGTCTTATTTAATATTTTCTTGATGAGTTGCTGTTGGATTATCGGTTTCGTGGACCATCATTTCCGAACTGGGTGATTTGGATTGTATGTTTTTCTTTTGCGTGTGCAAAGACACTTTTGAAAGGCTGTTTGCAGGATACCTGGTTAACTATGCTCGACGATTTTATATCAAATGAATATCTTCCACTTCTCCTACGTCCTGATTGACAGAATTAGCTGCACTTATGAACTCGCCAGTGATACTACCCTCGTATTTTTAGGTCGGCGTTTACAAGCTCGTCTGGTTCAATGATTTTGTCCAATTCTGAGCGTGCACCTCTAAATAAGTCAATTGTGACCTTGTCACCCATATCGATTTCGGCGCAAACTGGAAATCCATAATAATGAACACGTACATAATGCTTGAGAGCATCCGCAATCTCTCTCGTATGGTAGCGGAGTATCGACTGCTTATGATTTTAACAAGGAATGTGACCTGGGCTTTCGTGTCATTTGCCACAGGAACGCAGCTGTAAGAATGCTAGTGATACACCAATCTTATGTGTTCTCAGTCTGCAGGATAACATCGCGTTGTTAAGGTGTGACTTGACGTTTCGTTCGACTTGGCGCATTCTCTAACCATGGTTCAGTTTTTTGTGGGCTACTTGGTACAATGCATCTCCGTTTGATGCAAACTTGTTTCCGACCAAAAGTTTATCTGCGGTCTGCGCTGAGTTGCATATGTTGTGTTAGTTCGTATGGCGTGTTAATAGGGCTGTGATTTGAGTTTGCCAGTCAGGTTGCAAGCAACACTCCTATCCGCTTGATTACGTTCGTTTAAATCCATATATGGACTGGGATACTTAGATGTGTATCCAAACCAATACTAACTTCAGGACTTTCATGTATGCCACATACTCTTGTCTCACTTACGGTATGGCTAACATCTGTAGTTTTCGGTCGAAACTGTGTATCCAACTGTTTTATCCCTAATTTTTGAATGTCCTCCTACATTTATTTAATTGTTTACCTGTTGTTTACCGTCCTTATGTACACCCAGATCGATATCCAGTCCATGTTCTCTTCACTCAAATTACATTACGCTGCCAACACACGGCGTGTGACTATGGTTCCTGAACCGGACGAACAGCTTGATTGGCAGTCGGCTATCCGGTTACGCTCCACCGGGTTGGCAGCATATTTGTTACGGTGATAGTTATGTCAGTGTGTCCGTTCTCGCTTGCTGTCCTGTGATTCTCAATTTCCGGCCAATTTCTTCACGCGCCTTTTCGGATTTGGTTAGGATCATTGCACAATCTCCTGGACCATTTGAACAACCTCTCTTTTATCATGTGGTCTCTAATTGCAAAATTCTTCTCGTTTAGCCTTGTTTTTCTTCTTCTACTTAGTTTTTAACCAACTTAATATGTTATGCATAAACTTGCACGTATACATGCACATGTTGTTTTTGCAAATTATATTCACATTCTTCGCTACTGTTTTTTTCTCGCAAATTTCTATCCTACCCGTTAGGTTGTTGATCTGATTGGTCACGATTCCAGTTTCCATACTCTTGTCGCATCTAGGAATTTAGGCTTATCTTCAATTCCCCCACCCCTTTTCAGACTTCTGGTTTTCATAGTTCCGTCGGCATGCCCGGCCGCACGTTTCCGGATTGGGAATCCGGTGAACCACTTCTTGAGATCAGTCCTGTGGATCCGAGCACGTTAGCACGATTGAAACGCGAGTACTGGAGACGAAAATATGGCACTCGTTTAAACCCTCGGAAACGCTGGCTTCTGACGTTGTTCGGCTTGACCCTGATCCTCATGTTCATTATGTTGGCTGTCATGTTTATGCAGTTGGCCAGTGTCGCTTACAACATGCGTCATTTTTTCGCTTTGATGATCCGTCTGAATCGAAATCGGCACAACTCCAGTACTTTTGTGGCGTGATGTCAATCCGGAACTCAAACGAATGACCTGCAATTTTGTGTTGCTTTGCGTTACTTTGGAGATGGTATATACCGGTGTGTACACAATTTCTTTACAGACCAGTGCAAAATAATTTAAAACCCGGATGAACGACCCGCATAGCTATTTTCTTTAATGATACGTTAATTATAAGTTATCCTGAAGTCTAAGCGTTCAAATCTGTTCTGTTGTTCTACGATTGATATATGTTAGTCTAGTACTGAGCTGAACCTGTTGTCTATTTAGTCCATTTGTGGGTTTTGCAAATTGTGTAGCGTAAAGGATTTTACACTCGCTTATTTTTGCGATATTACTCTCTAGAGAGCATGTCACTTTTTTATCGTATTGCCTTGCTTTCTTATTCGCATTTCTTGCTGCCCATTTGATTCCGTTTGTTGTTATTTTACACTCAGATTGGTGTGGTTTCGTCAACTGGACACAGTATATCGAGGAGTTAAGCTTGTGTAACAGTTGTGCTTGATTTATACCATTTGATATATGCGGTTACCTCACTATCTGTTGCAGTTGGTCACTTAGAATCTTGGGAAATAACAGGACGAATTACTTCGAAGAATGTTATCAACTTCACGGTTATATCTACCTCGTAGTTCGCAGCTTTGAGATTCACTAACCCTCCTTGTTTTATACCTAATATACTCGTCAGTTGGTCGTTTGACATGGCCATTAACTTGCTGCGGTGAACGTTTTTTTTCGGGTCAACTTTTTTTCCTCGTTCAATGTAACGTGTTAGTTTTCCTCGTTGGGTGACGTGATTGCCAGCTTGTTGATGTGCTTTATGAATATGCATACATCCGATCAAAATAAGTGGATTTCATTCAAAACCTGGCGACAAATTTCGATGGTTTTCAGTGAGATCTTCTATACTGAGTTCGAGAAGTGACTTTCGCCCTTGACTGTATTCTTATGTGATGCTCGTCGCGCCAAAGATATTTACTATGAAGTAATGATTGTCACTAACAGCCATTTTCTACACTGTATGCGTATTGTACTTTGGTTTTGTCAGTTATTTGCAAAGACGTTGGTAATGTTATTAACAATGATAGTGCATTTACCAAAAGAATGCGATTACTATGGTGAAAACCAAATCGCTCAAACCACGCTTGGATAGATTTCTGTTGTCCAATGGTCCTCTCCATCATAACAATCGTCAGTGATTGGCGATCCGTTTGAGGAAGGTATCAATCGGAACATGACTGTCTTCTTATTTTTAAGAAAGACGAAAGCTGGCAATCAGCCTGAACGTGGTGCCAGCTGTTGATGGATTGCTCTACTCGTCTTTCCCAAGAGTGGATCGCATACCTCAAATGCCCACAGGGGATCAATTTTCTCAGAGAGCTGTGCTGATCCTATTATTGCGCAGCCTCGAATGTGTTGTGGACCGGTCTGGTCACACGAAGCGTTCGTTTGAAGACAAAGCCACTTGAACAAAGTTATACGCAGATACTACTGAAGATAATGACTTAGTCGTACACCTGCATGTCGATACTAAAAAACTGACCGCCAGTAACCTACTCTGTAAATTTTCGGTTTAACTTCACCAATCGATTACTTCAAAACAGGCAATTTTCATATGATCTGCACTTAGCAACAACGGCTGAATCAGCCAGCCAAACTCATCAAGTCTTTATCACACTATTGAAGCATTCAGCTCCATATCGACGAGTTTGATTGCGTCAACGTCCTCTATGAGCACGAAACTGGTCGACACCGTCTGATTAGCATTGTTTTGTGTCTAGAATGCATAATAACACCATGACTGACTTAGCTCTGTCAACCAGATGGCCGGTTGACCGTGTTTTGCCCCGCAGACACTTAGATGACATCCTACTTTGGGCTTGTGAATTTTCTTTCACTCTATTTTATGATGATTTGAACTCAAGCCTCTTGTGAGATGGGGTGAACTGCAGGTTGACTTTATTAGACGTTTTTCATCACTAGATTTCAGCACAACGCTGCAACGGTCCGTTTGTCCTAAATCCCCATTGACCAAACAATATTTGCAGTTCTCTAGGTTCGTGCTGATCGCCTGTGAAGGGGGGATTAGCCAGACCTTATCACCCAGAACCAGAAACATAGCGGATCGAGAGGAGAAAAAAAAGTGTGACTTATTTGGGGGACATTGGTGGATACGAGTTATCCAGAATTGTTTCATACTTGACAGTGACGTTAACAGACTTGGAAGCCAATAGCCCTCTTGCCGGGGCATTTTGCTCAGTGCTGGTTCTACCAGTGTAAATACCCGACATAGTCACTTCACCTGCTGACAGCCTTATAGAGGTCTTAACCGAATGTAATGTTGCACTACAAATGATGTTCCTCGTTTCCCCCAGGGAATTTTTTCAGTATGAATGTTCGTTGCACAAGCTCTCATGCTGTTTAGCTGTCCGTTGATATAAATGTGTCAAACAGTGAAGTAGTGGGCATTGTGTAATATTGCATGTGGGGTGGACGCTGTTATGAATTTTCTCAACGTGACCATATGATACAAACTTTCTTCTGTAGAAGCTGGGCTGTTTTTACAAGGGTGTTCACTACGGTAGAGTGGTTTTTATACAATCGTATATACCTGAGAACTTCACGAAATTAAAGTGAGAACTCATAGGTAAATTTTTTGCTGGTGTTAATTTCCGATTCTTCGACTTTATTTTCTAGAATTAACTTTTATCGAAAACCCGCTTATCGACACAGGTCCATATACGGCTATGGTCGATGAAGAATGATTACCATAGTTTCAATAACTTGGCTCAAGCACAGCGAACGAAGGGATGTTCGTTAGAAACCATCCCGATTGATTCATATTAGTACTGTTCATTTTGTTACACTTGTTCCTGGTAATCGACCATTTTCCTAATCAATCCACTTTCTTTAACTAGCTGTACTGACCTCTTGTGTATCAAAAATCTGGCCTTTCATAGATTACGTTTCATGAAAACAATGGCATCATTGACTGTAATTCGCGAAAGGCGTTCGCTTCATTCACAAGACACAACGAGCAGCTCGAAAGTGAACTACATCGCTTCGTTCGTATTTTATGTGGAATAATTCATTTATATCCCACACTGGAACCCGTATATTAGAAACCTTCCTACAACCATTAACTTCGGATTTTCTGGCTATTTACATGTAATAGGCGGTGTTTCGCAGTGAAAATCGGTGTCACTGACTTCTCTCTGTAAAGTTATTGATTTCGTTATAAACTAGTTCAGTTGTACTGGTATATCATAGTTGACTTGTTCCTATCGCACGGGTTCTTCCGTCATTACTTGTCTGAGGTGTTCTTAATTAGTCCAATTCACTACCGCAGGAATAAATAAAGTTGAATGGGCTGCATAGTTTGCAGATGGGACCCATTCAACTTCTTTGTGTAGCCGATTTGGAACTCACCACAAAAGTGTCCTGACAGCCTTATCGGTAAATACACTCGAACCTGTACTCGATGTACACATTCACATTATCATTCCAGGCCTTCAAATTGATCATTCATAATCGCCTCTATTCGGCAGTTGTTTTCTGTACACTGATGTGTGTTTGGTATGTTGGCTTTTCTTATCCGCCTTCCCCTCATCCCACCATTTTTTCTGCTTTATTCTCTCATTCGCATTGTCCTGGTTGCTCACATTTCCTCGAAAACATATCCATCTCATGTGAATGTTGTTTCCGAAAAATTTGAATGCTATCTCTATCTGATTTTTGAAATATCTCTCCATTCCACACCATCCAATCAATGGATGCATTATTCATCAGCTGTGTCGTATGGTTTTCTGTCACAAGGCTTCATATCTTTTGCTAGATCCCTCAAATGTCTATCACATCCCTGTGAACAGTTCTTGTTTTTGTTTCCCATTATTCGGTAATACCTGAAGACTTATGAAGCACGATTCTCGATGTTCGACTCGTACCAAATGTATTCGTACATCTTTACTTAGACTCTGGTACAGGCGTTTGTTTGCGCACGTTCTTACCAAGCTCGACTTGTACACAAATTTAGCTTTCTCGTTCTTGAATTAATTGCAAAATGCAATCAGTACTTCTCAGCTGCAGCTGACTGTGGTCGTTTGTTAAATTTTCAAAATCGTTTACTGTGTTTATTATTGTCATAGGATTCAAGCACGTCGAATTAATCATTCATTCGTTGAAGATGTAAATATGTGAAAATCGGAAAATTCACTTCTTGATATGCTTATTTGAGGGTTTATTGACTTGATGTAACGACTGCATATCGATGTTCCATTCCACATCATCCAAACCAGTAACAGAAGTGCGTAAACATTTCCGGTTCGCTATGGTCTGCACCCTCCTTTTTAGTGATTGCCACACCTCACTGTTTTTCAATCTGTTTATCAAAAGATCAGCTATTAAAGACATGAAGTGAGGCATGACCTTGTCGAACATGTGGACTTTTCTAACCTATCCCATCCATCATAGTGAAACCAACAAATTCAATCTTTCAATTATCGGTCACTTATGACATATAATAGCCACTGTTTCTCGTAAACTCTCCAATATTCCTCCATCCTCCTCCAATCGGTTGGACAGTAGTATCTCATTCAATCCCGAAAATCCGGGTTAACTCGTATAGAGAGAGAGAGAAGTAGCCAATTGTACAAACTTGGCATGCACTATACTTCATCAGTATTTCAAGTAATTCGAGTATTATGGCGCAGTCAGTGATTGCGATCAGGTCACTGAACACGGATTCGCAAGCTGTGTGGTAACAAACGACACTAAGGCATAAGCCTAGTCGGTCAGCTGGAGTATCAGACCATCGCATTTTTGAAATCACAGTAGAGAAGACTCAGCCTTAACTATCGAGGATGGTGGAACAGTGACGCGAATCATTGAGAATATGTAAACGTTTGGCGTATGCCATCGTTTGCACATCTGAAGAGAATTTCTCAGACGTCATATCATACAAGTTACGCCAATTCAGGCTTAGCGATTTGGCGTGTCGCTTGGATTCACTATGTAAAAGTTTGGCAAATATAAGCTGATTAAATGCATCCATTAACTCAGTAAATATGAGCAAACGTAGTCTTGAGGAGTTTATAGAAAATATATGGCCTGCGGAAGCGAAACTGTTTCCGAGTCAAGTAACGCAAACAATCAATTATGAATACTGAACCTTGGACTGGATAAAAGCTTGGGTCTACTGCTTACCCCGTTAATGTAGCGAATATTCGTCGGATAATCGCGTTTCCGATTTAGTCATCCATCACATGAAGGTTATTCGTCAGTGATACGTACCAGACGGTTGGCATCCGTTCCCTGCTGCATGGCGAGAAGTCTGTATGAATTCCAAGTTCACTTTATTCTACTCACAAGTTTACAGTAATATACCCTACCAACTGTTTGATACGCCAAAATTTTCAATTACATAAACACTATATCGGACATATTCGACGTTCTTGCCTGTATCTCGTTTCCTACCGTAGCCCATCACATTTGTTTACATGAATAACTGTAACCTGCTGCATATTTTACCGCTAGAATCAATCGAACGCTCTGTCACGTTTACGCTGCACTGTTGTATACGTTTGTAAACCTGGTCGTAAGTTTCTGTATATTTAAATTGTTTATTACTGAATTTGTGGAATCACGCTCGATATTAGAGTATATATTCACGTATAATCTTCTGTCCTTTGCCTATTTTAAAATATACATATATCCAGCCCGACCGTGCATAAGACAAGGCCACTAAGACGCATAATCCGACTCTTCTGTTGGTTTAACTGTTCCCGGTAGTTCAAAAATCAGGTGAATTTTCCAGCTATATGCCACTTGCAAACTGTTTACTAGATAAAGAATCTCATAAAGCAAAGGCGCATTCAGTCACACTTTGGAAGTTTTCTTTTATCCTTAGAGTAGGTTTTCTTGTACCGCAGCTTTGGAGAGTACTCTTCTTTACAAAGAATGTATTCTTTGTCACTGCTCAAGAAGTTCTGACTATCGCGTTCTAAGCCCCATGGTTCGTCCCTCAAGTATGTTGGAATATTTTGTTGATTGTCAACCGTGCTTGTGGTTTATCCCTACCCGTTTGTTCGGTGGTATACACTGGATCCTATCCTGCCGTAACATATGCACATCCTCCCGTTAGGGTGATAGTTTGCTTCAAGCCGAAATCTTGCTCTAGTGATACCAATAGTCTACCTCTTTTGGAGATAAAACTTAACACTTTAGCTGGTGGACGCAGCCTTATGTGAAGTGGTTGATCTTTTGTTTTCTTTGGCTCAGCAATCTCCCGGCTGATCGTCATCATACACACCAATACATTATTGGTCCTCATTAATGCCTAACTGCCGTACAACCGTGAACAAAAAAAGCAAGCCGTGGCCAGGGAGAGAGTCAAACAAGGAAGAGAAAAGTGCCTACATATCACGGGAAAATTCCTTTAAACAAACATTCAGCATCACGATGCCTACATATTGTAAGCGAACTTCCGAACCATAAGTGAAAGCAAGCGTCATCAGCAAGACTTTCACTGCCCCATATCATCAAGTGCACTCATTTCACAGGCAACTCGGCCAAACAACGACGACATTCGCATCACCGAGCCCAGTTAGCTGTCATCTAACGTAACGCCTCTAGCCACCCACTCTGAGTCCCAAGGTTCCCAGCCAGCTTCTTGATGGATAACTTAATTTCTCCACACCCATTCATCATCGGTTGTCGACCTTTGGCTATGTTCTAAAACGTTCGTTTTTTGAGAGTCTATTCTGTATTGGCTAAAAAATGCAGTTCATCGTGCTCGAATGGATAGGTGTACAGACTCGTCTGCACCATCGTTAGGAGCGATCCTCACTCGTTGTCCTTAGTTGCAAGCCATCCCTCTGTCCGTTGTTCGACACTTACTGTAAGTGTGATAGGTAGATCGGTTTTTCTCCCATACTGGGACTCGATCCTCTGAAATTCATCGTTGTCCAAATGCGAGCCCTGATCGTTCACTACGAAATCAAGTTTACTGGCGTTCATTGTAGTATGTATTCGTGACAATCTTCCAAGTTCAACTCTAGATCTGAACTCAGATCTCGTTTCGTTATTCTTTCCCGCGAATTGTACCCCTCTGGTTATGGATTTCTTAATTTACCTCTGAATTTTGTATCTCTGTGCGGTTCACTAATTGCTCAGTAAACGCTTCCGAACTAACGGTTGGCAATTTTTGCAGTGTTGCTTGGTTGACTCAGTTTTGTTTTTGCTGATTGCGCATTAAATATGACTAGCTTATTCTGTCTACCCTTCCGAATTTTATGTGACTTCTGTTTGTAATATTCGCTCTTACTCCTGACTGTTTGATACGGTGAAACTTATTTCCCTTCCATAAACACTACATCGTACGTGAACAATTGAACTGTATTCGGCTTTCATGCTAATACTTCAATTTCTACCATACTCTACCACATTTGTTTATATGGGTAACTGTAACCCACGGCATGTTTTACCGCTGAAATTAATCGGACACTGTCACGTTTCTGCTGCACTGTTGTATGCGTTTGTAAACCTGGTCGTAAGTTGCTGTATATTTGAATTGTTTATTGCTGAATTTGTAGAACCACGTTCTTTATCGGTATATATATATGTCTAGCCTCGACCGTGCGTAAGACTAGGCTACTAGGACGC
>QNGE01000879.1:93087-174376 GCA_008508345.1 Paragonimus westermani
GAAAAATTGATTTCAAAGTCCACGATACAGTATCCAGCTGACACAGGTCTAAGGATTCATAGGCCTGATGGTGACTGCCAGATATTCTGTTGAGGAAAACAAAGCGAAAACTCTGCCGCTTATGACTGCACGGATGCTGGATGTACCTCGTTTAATGCTCCTGTTAAAAGACCTGTGAGTGTCGGGTCGGTGGCTGAGTGGTACGGTGGTGGGATGCAAAATGACGGTTTGCGAGACGGAATCCTGCCGGAGGCATGTGCGAAGTTGTCGAAATGTCGAACAGCCGTCAAGAATCAAGTGAGCTTGCGAAGATTATTAATTCTCTGTCGAACCTTCCCAATCGGGACGTAGTTAGATTCAGTGGGGATCCGATGAGATACTGGTTGTTTATTCGTAGTTTTCAGTGCAGTGTGTTGAACGTTGTGCAAGATCCGGAAGGCCGTTTATCTTATCTGATTCATTAATGTGACGGCGAAGCATGAGAAGCTATCGAAAGTTGTGCCATATTGGAACCTGAGGAAGGTTTTCGAGATGCGATGGAGACACTTAGGACGAGGTTCGGTCGCCCGCACTTAATAGCTCGGGCCCGCATCAGTCAGCTAGTTGGTGGACCGACCGTGAGAACGAATGATGGGGATGCATTAAACAAGCTAGTAATACAGATGAAAGCCTGTTAGAACACACTGCAGCAGATGCAGTATGAGGCAGGTCTGAATGCTTCCGTAACCGTAGCAGCGATAGTTAGACGATTGCCTCATGCGTTTCAGATTGAATGGTTCAAGAATGCCTCTGGCATACTTCGAACACCTCGAGAACCCACTTTCAAAGACTCGTTCGAATTCGTGTGCGATTGTGCGGAGGTAGCTGCTACGCATGCCATGTATACGGGAGAATAAGGTCAAAGACGCGATGGGTTTTATAAGAACGAACGATCCGAGGCCCGTGGAAACCGTATTGCGTCATTAGCCACTAACGTGACGGACGATCCAGGACGGAGTTACGTCTTATCTTGCTTGGAATGTGACGGCAATTATTACATGGATCAATGTTCACGATTCATATCCATGAACATAGCAGAACGATTGTCGACGGTATCAAAGAAAAGGCTATGCGAGTTATGCCTCAGGGCCAATCACTCTTCAGTGAACTGTAGGTCCAGGAACAAATGTGTTTTGGGTGGTTGTCAGTCCAAACATCATCCCTTTTTGCATCACGAAAAGGCAACACTTCCCACGTCCGAACGAGCAGCAGTAAACGTCACAACTTCATCCAACAGCCGAGTAGCTCTGTGAGTGATCCCGGTCAGGTTGCGTGGTTCCGAGATAACGATAGAAACCAACGCGTTACTTGACTCGGGATCTGACTCGGCGCTTGTCGATGAGCAGTTGTTAAGAGAGCTAAAATTGCCAACCAGGTCGGCTATACTTAACATTTCAACGGTAACGAAAGAGTCCCAACTTCTCTCATCCTCAACGGAGATTGATTTATACCCGATAGATGGCGGCAAACCAATACACGTAAATCAGGCTTGGTTCGTGAGGAAGATGCCTCAGGTCCAGAGAGTAGCACCATCTTCAGAGCAGCTTACGCGTTGGAAGCATCTGCAGGACGTCAATTTTCCAGATAATCGTGGTCTCCAAATTGGACTACTTATAGGAATGAACGTACCGGAGACCCATTGGACACTCGAACAACGGCGTGGAAATCTGACGGAGCCGTTTGCGACACGTACTCCACTTGGTTGGGTGTTCCTGGGTCACGTTGATGGAGAAGAGCAAAAGAGCTCGTGTGTCAACGCTATATGTGGTAAACCTAACGAAGACTCCGCTTTCCTTGAAAGTATGTACGAATTGGAATTTTCGAAACCAAATAGTTGTCGTCTGGCCATGTCCATTGAAGATAAGGATGCGCTCGAACAGATGAAATCTTCTATTGCGAAACGTGGCCTTCATTACGAAATTAGCTTGCCGTGGAAGCATGGTTGCCCGACGTTGCCCAACAATTACCCAGTCGTTTACCAAAGGTTGATGCCACTTCGGAAGAAGTTTACGAGAGACCATGCAATGCATCGGTTGTATACTACTGCTGTAGAAGATTATTTGGTGAAAGGATTTGCCGAACCCGTGGAACTCGAAAGGCCGGATTGGGGAAAGAGTCTCTGGTATATCCCACATCATGCTGTTACGTATCCGAATAAGCCATAAAAAATCCGAGTCGTATTCGATTGTGCAAGCAATTATCAAGGCACTTCACTGAATAGACAACTGCTGACGGGACCTGATCTTGTCAACAGTTTAGCCGGTGTTCTGATGAGATTCAGGGTTGGACGTATCGCAGTGGTGGCCGATATTGAAACCATGTTCCACCAAGTCAAGATCCCTGAAAGCGACAGAGACTGTCTACGATTTCTGTGGTGGCCCAATGGATAGTTCCATCGAGAACCTGCTGCATTTGGCATGACGGTTCATTCGTTTGGAGCTACATCTTCCCCGAGCTGCGCCAGTTTTGCACTCCGCCGAACTATAGAAGATTGTGTCAAGGAATTCCCCCCTTGACTTTATCGGTTATGAAGGAGAGTATCTATGTCGATGACTGCCTGTTCAGCTGCGACTCCGTAGAAGAAGCTCGAAGTTTAGCCTCCCAGTTTATAGTGGTGGCGTCTAAAGGCGGACTTAATTTGACCAAGTGGATGAGCAACGACAGTCAAGCATTGCCTTTTCAGTCGACCGAATCGGTTTCCAGTGACTACGCGGACCGTAATCTGCAATCTTCTATGCATCCAACTCTCGGAGTAATGTGGAATGTCTGCGGTGATTATATTACTATTCGCCTAAAAAAAGACCGACGCCGGATGTACTCGAAGAGCCCTACTGTCTTTTGTAGCCTCTATCTGTGATCCATTTGGGATTTGTTGCCCCCGTACTGCTCCCAGCTAAGCTACTGCTACAGTCGTTTGTAAGGAAAAATATGGACTGGGATGCAATTGCGGACGAGGTGGAAATGAATGAATAGCACAGCTTTCTTATCGATATCCGTTCGTTGGAGCAAGTGAAAATTCCTCGCCTCCTTATACCAACGGCATTTGCTACTGTTGATGTGAGACTGCATTGTTTCTCAGATCCATCCGAGCTGGGTTATGGAGCAGTAGTTTATGCTAGGGTAGAAAACGACGATGGGAAAGTCGTGCGTCTCTCCCATCAAATCGCTTACAATACCTCGCTTAGAACTAACCGCAGCAGTTCTGGCAGCCCGTCTGGCCGTTCAGGCTATGGGAGAACTTAAACTGAAGTCCAATCCGACATTTTGGGTGGATTCGATAGTAGTCTTGCAGCTGATCCGTTCTACAACTAAGCGGTTTACCACGTTCACTGCAAATCGACTATCCGCTATACATCAGTGTTTGTCTCCTGCTCAGTGGAGATATGTTGAGACATCGGAGAACCCCGCGGATTTAACATCGAGAGGAATACGCGCACGCGATGAACGTAAATTGAATCAGTGGCTTCACGGACCCGACTTTTTGAGACAGGAAGAATCAGAGTGGCCAGTTATACCAAAGGCCTTAGGTGAGATTCCGAAAGAATGGCTGAAGAAGGGCGTAATTTCTGTTCATCACTGCCAGTCGACAAGTTCATGGTTTGATGTGTTCGCCAGCTGTGCTAGTTGGAAAATGCTGCGACGGAGAATAGCAATTTTGTTACGGTTTAAAATATACTTAATGTTGAAATTCGGTAGAACGACGGAAGCTTTGACATTGGGACCCTTAGAGCCGAGCGACATCCAAGAGGCGGAATTGGAAATAGTGCGAGTGACCCAACAACCTCATTTCGGAGGCGATATTGAGACGATTAACACCCGCACACTAAGAGAGTCTAGCAGGTGCCTTAAACTTCTCGCGAGTCCTCTTAGGAAGCTGTGTCCCTTTTTAGAACGTGGCATCCTACGAGTCGGAGGAAGGTTGAACTGGTCTCCATTGTCATATGATGCGAGGCATCCCATTCTTCTACCTGTTAAACATTTTGTAACTCGCTTACCTATTTTGGACTATCATGAAAAAAATGGGCACGTTGGAGCATCTCATGTGCTTTCTGAAATTCACCAACGATACTGAATTCTGGAAAGAACCACGACAGTACGCAGATTGTTGTAAAACTGTGCAAAGTGTAGGATTTGGAACGCCAAACCATGTGGTCAGCAGATGGCACCCATACGTGGGGATCGATTCTTGGTATTCCAACCAGCATTTGCCGCTGTGGGCATAGCTTACTTCGGTCCCCTGTTCGTCAAGCACAAACGAATAACGGAAAAGCGATATGGATGTATTTTCACTTGCCTCTCTGTAAGAGCAGTGCATATAGAAGTGACGCGCGCGATGGACACAGACTCGTTTTTGTGTGTGTTCCACCGGTTTGTTGCCAGGCGCGGTGTGCCGTCCAAAATATACAGCAACAATGGATTGAATTTCCGTGGAGCCGAATCAGAGTTAAAAGGCACTAGTAGTTCGTGGAACCAAGACAAAATACGCTGCTGTCTTACGGAAAGAAAAATTGCGAATGGATATTCAATCCACCCGACGTTAGTCATCGTGGTGGCGCATGGGAACACCTGATACGTTCGATAAGGCAGATATTCCGGTTGATCACGGGCGATAATGTCTATACGATGAAGTTCTGCAAACCACAATGGCAGAAGTAGAGAGAATACTCAAAAGTCGGCCGCTAACTCCTAATCCAGGTCATCCGGACGACCTAGAGATCCTATGTCCGAACCACTTACTGGTTTTAACGAGCGAACAGTCCATGGAGCCGAAGGAGCCTCAGTTACCGAACCGTTTGAGTAAACGTTGGCGACAAGTGCACCATTTGTCCGACGAATTCTGGAGAAGGTGGCTGCAATGTTATATACCTGCATTACAGAACCCGCGAAAGTCGCACGAAAAGAAACGAGACTTGAAGGTAGGGGACCTAGTTTTAGTCAGCGATATTCGCACATCAAGAGGTCTGTGGCCAAAAGGCATAGTTGAAGAAACGAAGAGAGGGCATGAAGGTTTGGTGAGTTAAGTAATTATACGAACGNGTGGCCAAAAGGCATAGTTGAAGAAACGAAGAGAGGGCATGAAGGTTTGGTGAGTTAAGTAATTATACGAACGAACAAAGTACATTTAAGAAGAGACTATCGGCGAATTTGTTTGTTAGAAGGAACCCTGAACGAAGACAACGCCGCTGGTTCTGCGATTGTCGGGGTGTGTGAACCCCAATTTCACATTTCACTTTCTTCTACTCACAAGTTGACAGTAGTATGCCCTAATATCCGAATTTTACGTGACTTCCGTTTGTAATATTCGCTCTTACTCCTGAGTGTTTGATACGGTGAAATTTATTTCCCTTCCATAAACACTACATCGTACGTGAACAATTAAACTGTATTCGGCTTTCATACTAACACTTCAATTTCTACCATATTCTACCATATTTGTTTATATGAGTAACTGTAACCCACAACATGTTTTACCGCTGGAATTAATCGGACACTTTGTCACGTTTCTGCTGCACTGTTGTATGCGCTTGTAAACCTGGTCGTAAGTTGCTCCATATTTAAATTGTTTATTGCTGAATTTGTAGAACCACGTCCGATATCGGTATATATATATATTTACGTATAATCTTCTGCCCTCTGCCCATTTTAAGATATATATATACATATATATCCAGCCCAGACCGTGCGTAAGACTAGGCTACTAGGACGCATATTTCGATTCTCCTGCTGATTTAACAACGACACTAGTTTGAAAGATATGGTCGTCACAGTTAGGTCACCGCTGTCTGGTGCGGAGGCAAAACGACAGCCTTGTGCAGCCATAACCAAGGGACATTCTAGTAATGTGTATAGTGGCTGCATAATCAAGTTTACGTCTCTATCATCGTATGGCTCGAGGTTATAAGCTGGAAGGAAGAGAAATTGTGCTAGTTCAATGCACGTAATGACTTTCGTATTGCTTGCAGTTGACAATAGAAAAGACCGGCTACCAGGTATCACAGACATTAAACGAAGACAATAAGGTGTTGAGTTGTCGGGGATTTGGTTTGTGTTCAAACTGAACATCACCCACATCTGATCACAGCTTTCGCATTCAGAAAGACTTTCCAGCCAGTCTTTCTCGATAAGGAACACTAGATTCGAGTTTCACTTTCATTAGAGCTCGTAAGTAGTGCATATCCTTTCGAAAGTGGCTGGATGGAAAATCTATCTGAATGCAAAAGCTGCGATCAAATGTAGGTGATGTTCAGCTTGAAAATAAACCAAATCCCCGACTACTCATCAGTAATCTAAAATATCGCTTTGCAGGTTTAATGAGTTCAGTGATCTGCGCAGATGACACCATAGAGGAAGAAAAACAGTTAATATTTAACACACTCTTTGAAAATGGCTACCCAGAACAGTTTATTTGTAAGCACATGATGGTTAACACAAAGGTAAGTGTGTCGCAAACTGTAGACAATAAACCTGTCTATATCACTTTGCCTTTCAAAGGCCATAGTAATGCTGAAAATATAACCAGGAAACTTAAAGTAGTTGATATACAGATTGGGAATAACACAACGTTTCGAGCGAGTTGTAATACTCTACGTTTTTTAACCACCTCGGGTGACCTGCCTCAGGGTTATCGATTGGAGTTAGCAGACAGTAACTGTGTCTCCTCTCGAGACGATCGGGCAACCTGATCATTGCTCACAAGCGAGAGTGGTTGAGCGTTCAGATTTGATGATTCAGTCATGCCTAATGTGACGTCAATGGCGCAGTGGTTAACACGGTCGCTTCATTATTGGAATGGCCGGAGTTCAAATCTCGACCGTGGTAAGGATATACACCGCTGACGAGCTCTAATGAAAGCGAAACTGGGGTCTAGTGCTTGTTTTCGAAAGAAGCTGGCTGGAAAGTCCACCTGAATGCGAAAGTTGCGATCAAGTGTGGGTGATGTTCAACTTGAAACCATCAAACTATATTGGTGTAGCTTTTTTTTCGTAACCGTATACATTGATCGGTTACTAGATGCACGCTAGAAAGATTTCAGTGATAACGTTGAAGGGGTCTGTCGAGATCTCACCGAAAGACCTCGAGGATTTACAAGGATAACAATGCACCATCTTCCATATTTTTGTGCGCTGACAAAATGTAACGGTTTTATCCGTCCTGAATTTCAATTGTAAACATCGTACTCGCTGGAATCGGAAAGTCTTGTGTAGTTTTTCGAGTAAACTACTATGTACAGACACGTTATCGGTTACGTTTCCTATATATGTTTGCAATCATCGTTCTCTACATCAGGTGAGACAACTTAGTAGGATTAGTTGATATGAAATCCAAGAGGTGAATTCTAATTGTTTTGTTTTTACCAAACCGTACCTCACAACATATGAATGATTGTTGATTCGTGTAATTTAATTCGTAGCAAGATAATAGGATAGTGGATAAGTAGTTAAACTCTTTTGATTCGAATTTCAGTCACCTTCATAACAAGTTTAGTATCAAACTCTAGCTATGGGGTGAATAACAGCAAAAAAGGCAAAGTCGATGTTTTTGCAAATGAACCCTTGTTGGCAAATTTGATTGGGAAGAATCTGAATGAACAGGGTGAGCTGAATCAAATAAAGCTGTGTCCACAAAGTTGTTATGAAACGTAAAATGGTGAAATATTTTTAACTAAACACGTAACATCAATATTGCCGTAGTTTCTTTTTATTAATTATCAAATATTAACGTCCACCAATCTTGCTGCAACTCGATGAAATTCAGAAAGGCGTGCGAATAACCAAATTTGAATCAGGGAATACAACCGATCAGCAGTACATCTAACGTGAGGTGACAGGTATTGGTAACAGAAGAGGTCACGTGATCTCCAGAGAGTTTATCAAAAAGACCAAACAAAGAAGTGCAATTTTGAAGCTGGTTTGACTCTCTATGCATTCGAATAATTCCAATGTTGTTAAGTAGCGTGCGCGCTCGTTCAGAATTTCCTTTGTTTTTGTTTGTTATATGAAGGAATTTGTAATCAAACAGATTGAAAATTAGGTGCGTAGAAGCAAAATGTTCAGTTTGCCCAGTCAACAATCGACTCGACCTGTATGAAGTGTCTCAACGTCTCAATACTTCGATCCACGAAAAAACGACATATGGACATGCTATGATGGCCGACAGACTGAGGTTACTCAGGTCCGCAAGTATTTCAAATTTTATGTGTACGCTGGACAATTGACAAGTGAATGCGGGTAGTATGCAGTCACTCAATATGTGTTGAATTCATTCTGGCCAACTAAAGGCACGGATACGATTAACACTGTATGAAACTGTAGAAAATATCAATCAAATGCTGGTGAGGTGAATGATTGAAACCTCGTTAATGATTGGCCTCTGTACAGTAGAACAATAAGATAGCTTTAAGTTTATCATCCTGTGTTTTTGAACATTCAAAAATGATTTGATATGAGGTCTAAACAGTGCCTCGTGGAAAGCCAAGGTGCGCTCATTTACAATCTGGCAGGCAAAATGGAACGACTTCGAACAGTAAACTATGTGACCACATTCGTATTTACCATGAGTAGACCATATTGTATTAATACCCATTGTAACATTTGTTTGTTTACCAAACATAATCCAAGATACCCGCCGGTTATTTGTATGACTTGCTGGGGATTTTCTATAAAAGATTCCCCATGCCAACTATCTCGAACGAGATGAAACAGTATGAGGCATAGGGAAGAAAAAGACTTACTAGATATACTTTGAAAGTCCAGATAATCGGTGAAATTAGACAAATTTTGGATACTTACAATCACATTATCTGTATAGTTAGGTAATATTGCGACCAGAAGTTGACGTAGTTTCTACTGAAGCAAAAACTAAACCATCAATGCCATCGACTGAAAAACCTCATCATCGAGTGGTGGCGTGAAACAGAACCGACTTTCAGAGCAATAAACTCATCGAAGTATCCCTACTCATTAGGTCACAATTTGTTGCCCAGACTACTGGAGCTGAACCTCCGAGTTTGAAGTTTTGGTCCCGTCTGATAGCAATCCAAGGGGTAGCGGTGAATAAGCTATTATTGCAGGCCTTTGGGTAAAATTAAACTTCACGTCAAGACAAATATACGCACTATCAATATATTCTAAGCAGCTGAGTGAACGCTACTTCAGTACTTTGCGTACGGCACGGTCAGAGTTAAAGACTGTCGGGTTGTGTAAGCCGAGACCAACCAAAAATACTACAACCATCAAACCATATTTTTACTGCCGACACTAACTGTGGGTAATTCGCAAATTTTTTGTGAATACGGAAAATCTAACATCCAATAAACCTAAGTTTGGGTAATTTGGACATGTGTAGCTGAAGTCAAGTGCTTCGGGTAACCATGTTTACTTCCGCGCTGCTTGAAATATTCTTAGCGAACTTACAGTGACATACTCAAACCCCATGGGAGATTTTTGTTAGATCATTGGTCAATCATTCACATATTTCGTGTCCATCATTCTGTGGAACCAATATCTACCAAACCTGGATCACATCTCCACGATCGATGGAGGTCCGATAACGACGTGGTTACACATTAGCCTGAGGGAGTTTGAATAGGAGAAAAACATTCATGACCGGCATGCTGATTTTAATAATTGATCAGATAGAAATAGGTGTACACAACAAAACTGTAACATGATACAACTTCTGAACTGTACATGAAGTAATTTTATTGTCTAAACAAATTTTGTGTCAATAATTTGGTAAGCAGCATTGAGACTGAGAAGTCTGCGTTCATTTTCTGGAGTATGTTGTGTGCGTATAGAGTTAGACACATGACTTGTCTTAACTAAAACAGAAACCTGGTTTTTCGTTTTTTAAACATGGACATACACATTTATGAAAAGCTTAAACATACAACTTTTAAACGAACTGTGTTATGTGCCAGCCTACGCAGTTTGCTGAAATTGTCTTATATGTCTTGTTTCAAAAAGGACCAAAAAAGGATGGCGAAAGTTGTTACAGTTATTGTGGTTGATTTTATTTGAATAGTAACAGCAAAAAATGAATTAAACGAGATATGGTTAGTCTTTTTTTCACGAAAAATTTGAATCCGGCTCAATGGAATTTCTCGCTTGCACTAAAACAAGGCTTGATACACCTACAGTTTTATAATGAACTTGTATATTACAGTATCCTTTCTAAGAAGAGTAGCAGATTGTTTAGCACTTTTGTTCTCTCAATAAATAACAATGGAGTTTAAAGAAATTCAGTTATTTTGTGCATTTTAAATCGGAAAAATTGTCACCGTTAGCATGATTGCTAAATTTGCAGGGGTTGATGAGAGAAAAAAAAAGATTTACCGATTACACTTAAATGATGATGTATCAATCTGAAGACAAATGGTGATAGAACATTGAAACTATTTTCAGAAAATATCACTATGGAACTGGTGTATTAGCCTACTTGTCAAACATTCAGTCTGTCCTGCACTTGGCAAACGTCTGATCCCCATAGCTGAAAAGTTGAAAAGATCTCGTTTTCCCAGTAGGAAGTATGGCACTATTGTTTGTATAAAACGAACCCTTTTTGCACAATCGGGGCTTCGGCTGAATTCAAACCAGCGATAGAAGCCGCATCCCAGTATGTTCAGTGTGTTTCATAAAGCTAGGTAAAAGCCTGAAAACTCAATACCCAGACGTATTATAGTGTGCCCAGCGTCCACTCCTTGAGTTATGAGGCAGCATGTCTTGGTATTTTTAACTCCAAATTGTTAAAAGGGATTTTCAGGCGGCACAAACAATCCGCAATTTACAGAACACATGAGCAAGTGTATACGAACAGCACAACCCTGGTGAGTGAACCAACCGATAAGATAGAGCAGACTTTATGCCGTGTTATCTTGACTATTGCTATCTGGAATCCACCTAAATTGTTAGTTCGTTTAATCTTTTTCTCTCTCTAGCTGGTTATCTGCCTGCCAATTAATTTTATGGTCGTTTTTGGTCCGAATCGAATGTCCCTAACTGCTGATTGTCTTGTGAACAGAATTGAGGTCCTTGATATATGAAGCTAATTCACGAACAGCTGTCATGACTAGTCTGAAAAGCCACAGAGTTTCGGTCACAATTTCCAGAACATTAAGATCTCTATGACGCTTGAAGCTAGAATTTGCATACAACCACTGTTAAGAAGTATTGCCCCTGAGGCTAAATGAATCCCTTCTGGTTACTGAGAAACTGTAGTACCAAAGTTTAGACACCATGAAATATGTTATTGATGTTGACCAACAGATATGAATGATTAACATCTGGAGATAGGCACAGTAAATTATTCACGACAGAATTTTTAAAACATGAGAAACCGCGTTTAAATATCACAACTGATTAACAGACAAAATAGCGCCCGCTCAAGTGGATTGCAATTTTATGAGGACTTCAATGAACAGTTTCGGTTACACAGGTTTATGTCCTTTGGAATAAGAACCATTTATGTCATTCTCTTCTGTCTATCAAACACACAATCAGGCAACCGTACTCAACTTATTCCATACATATATATTTGAATTCAGAAAATGTAGCACTTCAAATGATATACTAGTGTTAGTGTGAGCTCAGAAAAGTAATTTAAACAACTCTGAACACGGGGAGATAACGCTACTGCTATCTCTGTTCTTACGTGGCAACAGTGTTGACCACAGCGGTACACACGTCACACAAAACAGGACCGAATTATCACATCTAAAACCCAAACCACATTTGTTTGTGAGAAACGCTTGTTTAAACTTAATAGATTCTGTGATCTCACTGTGATAAATAAATCTGAACCACCATCATCGGTCCAACTTAAGGGCATGTAACGCGAACATCGCGTGTGTAGACGGGAACTTTAACACCGACTTGGAAAGAAACTGACAACATTGATGGGCTCCGGCAAAAATTACTCGCAAACCTCGTATGTCTTCTTAAAAGTTTCGGGCTGTGAGGTCCACGTGATTGATATAGCTGGAGGCGATATTCGACTTGTGTTCCCCAAATCTCTGATAGCTCCAACGAAACCCGAGAAATGAACATGGAAAACCAAATTGTAAGTTTTTTAACAAATTAACCCAGGTCGGTTGACAGGCGCGAAAGAAAACATGTAATGTTTCAGTGATTAATCTATAAGATTGCTCACTTGTGTGTTCCGAGGTAAAACAATTTATACATATGAACGAGCGTGATTAACGTATATTCTGCCATTAAATTTGTCACCTGCAATAATTATATTAAGAACTGTGATACTGACGAGGACCGGAGGGGAAACTTGAAGTGTAACAGGACCATAAATGAGGAAGATCTAGTGCAGTTACCGATTTTTGTGCACGGTGCTCAGCAACTGAGAAAACTGTGACGTAAGGCCCATACAAGGCCGGCTTCTTTACTTATTGGAGTACGAATGCCACGTGGGATATCGTGGTAAGTTTGTGTACCACAGTCGCTTTTAATGATCAAATAGATGAGAACCTCGCAACATGTGTTTTGATTAATAGAAGTTCAGAGATTTCTGAATTGTTTCATACCGAACACCACCCACAATTGGTTGCCCCCCTCATTTGTTTATGCCATTCACCGGCTCATGTCGACTGGAAGCACTAGACCCCAGTTCCACTCTTGCTGGAGCTCAACAGTAGCGCACACCCTCGTCCGGATCAGAATTTGCAATCCAGCTCTCATGTTTGTGGGACTAACACGAATAACCTCACAAAAAGCACCAACCGGAGGGCTTGCCTGAATTTGAAGGCTGGAATCCCATGTGAGTGGTGTTCAGCTTGGAATAGTATTCTGATAAACCGAATGTTAACCTTATTTGGAAAAAGTTTTGTGAAAACGGTAATGCTTAATTAAAAAGAGCTAACTTCACGACAGATAGGAATATTGAGAGTAAGGAAGTATTAAACTGATTGGTTGCCTAATCTTACGGGACCTGATTAAATAGGACCTATTACTGGAGGGTAGTCAATCATCTACATCATCAACACATGTGGAAAGAAATGAATTAAACCGAGAAAATAAAGTAAACACATAAAAGAAGGTAGGGAACAAAAGATCATTGATTGCTTGTTCTAGAATAACAGCGTTAATTTGTAAAATTAATGGAAATGGTCACTCCCATCAAATTTAACAAACCGCACTTTCGAACCCAACTTAACGATGAATAGACTGGATGAAATGATATATATTCAACAGCTCTATGTAGTAAAGCTTTGGGCAAAACTTCCTTATGAAGACTGCTGAAAGTAAGGATGACAATCGGTAGGCGTTTCAGGCATTTTGTACA
The DNA here is from genome assembly GCA_008508345.1 of Paragonimus westermani. NCBI lineage: Eukaryota > Metazoa > Platyhelminthes > Trematoda > Plagiorchiida > Troglotrematidae > Paragonimus > Paragonimus westermani. The sequence goes on from QNGE01000879.1 coordinate 106,417, forward strand.
GAGAAGATGAAGTTCTGTGAACTTGAAAAGTGATTATGGCAAGGTAAAAGTGTGGTTACCACTTGAGTAAATCAGACTTACAGCCCAACATTTTACCTCATAAAAGAATTTCACAGTAACAAATGTATACGCAATTGACCAGACTGGAACACTGATAATCTGTACGAATCAAGTACTTTATGGTAGAGAATTTCGTTTGCCAAAGTGCTGCAGGGACGGCTTCAGTCTTTGCGAATTTGTAAACTGCATACTATGTTGGGAAACGTTGTGTTTCCGACCTTTAAACCATGGCTTCAAACCAACAAGCGTAATGTGGTTGGATCTGGTACGTATATGTGACTGTCCAGTCGGTCATTTCAGAAGTTGAACAATACTTTAATGACTAATCCAATGAATTATTCTAAAGTTTTGTGTTGCCAATACTCATACTGATAAATCAATGAGATGTGAATCTCCATCACAAGCCCTACTTATACGACTGGTGATCGGAAGGATGAGAACTTCAGCTGGTAACTTGTATGGTTGCTAGTTTATTTTTTAGCCAACAGACATTACAATGAATTTCTGAAATACCTCGAACATAACGAAGTTTTCGACTGATTTATATCTTTTTGTATTAAAACAGTTTCACTCATTTCCGTCTCTCACGCCTGTCTGATCCCACTCTGTGTTTTAGTGACTTTGTGCATATACGCATGAACGATATTTCCTAAAATCTACCCGCTTCTGTTTCCCCGTCCATAAAATTTTGTCTCGACAAAAACGCGAAAAGGGACAAAAAATTAACAAACGAACCGTGAACTGAATTCTTCGTGCACTAAGCCAACGTATTATTTGAAAAAGCAGATGGACACAAATTCTCTAGATCAACTGGCGCTTACCTTTGTGAGTGCGTGGTAGTAACACACACAGTCGATTACTCGTGTGTTCGGTGCAATCTCAACACAGGGGAAAGGTCAGATTACCTGAAGTGAACAGTGAATAATCAACAGCTCATTTAAATTGACCAAATTGCCATAAAATACAGATTTGGAATCTTTTTAAGGTAGAGGAGACACAATGCAGTTGGTCGGGACTCAGCTGGAACTGCTGAATCACGAAGTGACCCTTGAGTTTTGAAAGAAAACCCGTGTGGAATACAGTTGTCTTCGGTAATTCTTCGTCAGGTTAAACCAACTACAGTGGCTATCAATCACATATTTATAAGGGATGATATGTGACAATAAGTAATTTGGTGTTCACTGGTGTTAAAATCAAGACGTTCACACGCTTAATCGAAGCTACCACAAAACTGTCTCGAAGTCACGTGCACACTATAGCGTGAATTGTTGGTCAGTTGAGTGACCTTGTGTGCACCAAGGATAATCCGTTAATGACAGGGGCAGCCGCGACCTCTTTCCAAATTTGTTGCAGTGGCATGGGATTAGATTAAGCAGGTGATTGATAGTCGATTCAGATTTTTTCAGATTGCGAGGTTTTCAGGCAACTGGAACACTACTTACAAGTCATTGTTTGGGTCACTCTTAACTATTGCGAGGTCCCTGAACTATTGATCAACACCACTGATTCATAAGCTCATGATCATTTATTCAAATGTGTGGCGAAAAGAACATACACTCTATCTAGAGCAAAACTGGGATATAGTTTTTTGTTGGAGAAGAATGAATGAATTGTTTATGAGTATACCAAAGCTACGGCCAATTGTGTGAAAAGTTCAATTTATGTTAGACGAAATCCTCACTAATAATGAGGATTATAATAAACTCCCAGCGTTATTTATAAATTGGGTCCTTCAGTGATAACATTCTACAGGACAAGCATGATAAACAAGGATTTTCTTAGTGCCTAGTACGCTTTTCTAATTTTATTAGCGGGCGCATCGTCACTGTTCACGTTTTTCACAGTTGAACGGATATTTACAAGCAAATAGGCTTGTCGTTCAACACAACCATCACACAGTGTATAATATACAGAACTCAGTTTTGCTATCCGTCATTTTATTATGATAACTTTCGAGTAATGGGAACTTGGTTCCATGTGAATAGCATATGACTCGCGATTGGCCGCAGCTTTCGCATTCCCATTGATTTTCCAGTCAGCTGTATTCCAAAGGAAATACCAAACTCGAGTTTTTTCTTGTTGAAGCTCGCCAGTGGTGCATACCCCTGTCATGGCCTGAACTAGAACCCCGAACATTCTTCCGCAAGGCAACCGTGTTGAACAATGTGCTACTGACCTCAGATTAGACACAAACTAATCATCATGTGTGAACGCTTAATCTTTTTCGCTTCACTCTTGTCTGATGTGAGAACAATGACGCAGTCATCAACATGGTTAACTCACGAAGGCGTGACCAGCGTTCCAGTACCGGCGGTGGCAAACGTGTGCATTACTGACGAGCTCTAGTGATAGCGAAACTGGAGTCTAGTGCTCGTTTTTGAAAGGGGACGACTGGAAAGTCTGGGAATGTGACGGCTGTGATCACTTGTAGGTGATATTCAATTTATGTGAGAGCTCAGTTTGTCTAATCGCCTTGCTTGACAACACGGTAGGTGTCCTGTTAACTCCAACCGATGGCCCCTCGATCAAGACTTCTCTCACCTAGGCAGCAGTTGGATGGCTCACTGCGATTAACAACCCCGAAGATGAAGTGAGAATCATTTAGCCCGATGACATTCCTTGCTAAGGTTAACATCATGCACGTCAGTCGGTTTCCGGAAATTTAGTATTCTTTAGAAATTTCATCACATGCACATAATATTTCGTGAACATAGCAGGGAGACTGTCTAAAATAGATCTATCGTATAGTTTTTACGCTGCCGAATAATGAAATCAGCGGAACATACATTTGCAAGGCTATCACAGTAACGCGAGAGACTGGTGCTAACTTAAACGAATTAGGGATGCGTGCAATGTTAACAATAGTCACGAGTTTGTGTTCACACGGCGTTCGCTTGAGACGATTAGTGAAGAAAACCCCATTCAAAAGTGAAATTAGCGTAACGTGTCGTGGTAATGCAGTTAAGTAGAAAAGTGTGTTGGCAAAATCTTAGTGTTCTCAGTAACGATGTTACTTATGATCTGATCATACATGATAATCAGGTTCAAAATGTATAGCCATAGTGTGTACAATGTGGGTCAGTGTTTAAAAGGTTTTGGTTTATGGCTGCATCAGTGCAAAGTAAGTACACAGTTTGGTGACTGAAAGTGGGCCAGATGAAAGTCTGCTCCCGTTGCTGCCACTGACCGGATACACGTCAAAATTACACAGCTGCAGTAGATTTGATCAATATTTAGCTGTCCACTTTTCAAATGTTTACCATCAGTTTCTCACTTTATCAAAGGCAGTGGAGAATATCTAAATACTTTACTAACCAGGCTGATAGAATGTTGGTAGCTGAAGCGATTCCAATGACAAAAACGCTTCAATAACAGATTGTATGGTGTAACAACTACCACCCCAACACCCGAGGTGGATGACCTTCTGTGAAAAATTTTCGCGCAAACAAGAACATTGTCAAATCAATAATGAATTCAAAATTGAAAACAAGCCAAAGTCGTGGTGATCGCTTTACTTTGCAGCAGTGTTTCCCCTATAAACAGCTCTTCTATAGTTCTGTTGTTCTGTTGGAAATAATGGTAAACAATTTGTACATGACATCCAGTTCTACTGAGTGACTAACTTCCAAGTTTATCCAGCGTAAGCGCTGTACGAAAAAGCTACATACATAAACTTAGCATTGTCAATCACATTTATTATATGTTTCTTCAAAATTCAGGAATGATGTTTTTAATTTTTCTACTGATAATTAATTCCATTAGATAGCTCAACGTAGCTGAAGCGTTGTAAGGGTTTGGTCAAATATTTGTTACTTAACCTGCTTGCAGATTGGTCAGGTATTTAGATCACTGAAGGTGAAACAAAGGTGACAAACAACCAAATTCTTGAACATGAATAAACTACCCAAATGGATCTTCCAGAATGCAAATCACATTAGATGTTTGCCAATTATAGTTTCTCAGTTGCAAACACTATAATTTGCAGTAGGGCTTCAACTTCACTGTCACGCGGTAGGATGAAAATTTTATTTGAAATGTAACTGTTCTCAAGCGTTAGCAACTTATCTTAACGTTGAGTGATTCTCAGATTTCCCGAAGGTTTTAAAAGTTGACATTAAACACCCTACGTAACTCAACACGTAACACCGTAGCGAAGGCTGCATACTGAAGGTACAGTAACCAAGAGGATCTGACTTGATGAAAAGTATTTTGCTCACTGATGACCACATTGTCATAATTCAATTTTCCTGATGTTACAAATTAAAATCTGGTGTGCTTGGATACAAAATTTGTGATGAAATACGGACTGAATTCAACTGATAAGTCGCCTCTGCTTTTGACGTCATCGTCAGTATGAGAAGAGTCAAAATAAGACTTGTGACAAATGCAAACAACAACCAGTTGACCAATTAATTAAATAGCCGGTCCCTCACAAATCAGAATCTAGGGATTTTCGTTTGGGTTCCTATCGTGAACCTTTCGAAAAAATAATTCTAGACATAAGACTGAAACTGATGAGTAGTCGGGGATTTGGTTTAGTTTCAAGTTGACCATCACTCACATTTGATCGCAGCCTTCGCATTCAGGTAGACTTTCCAGCCAGCCTCTTTCGAAAAGAAGCACTAGACTCGAGTTTCGCTCTCATTAGAGCTCGTCAGCGGTGTATATCCTTACCACGGTCGAGATTTGAACTCCGGCCATTCCAATAATGAAGCAACCGTGTTAACCACTGCGCCATTGACCTCACATTAGGCACGACCGAATCATCAAATCTGAACGCTCAACCACTCTCGCTTGTGAGCAATGATCAGGTTGCCCGATCGTCTCGAGAGGAGACACAGTTACTGTCTGCTAACTCCAATCGATAACCCTGAGGCAGGTCACCCGAGGTGGTTAAAAAACGTAGAGTATTACAACTCGCTCGAAACGTTGTGTTATTCCCAATCTGTATATCAACTACTTTAAGTTTCCTGGTTATATTTTCAGCATTACTATGGCCTTTGAAAGGCAAAGTGATATAGACAGGTTTATTGTCTACAGTTTGCGACACACTTACCTTTGTGTTAACCATCATGTGCTTACAAATAAACTGTTCTGGGTAGCCATTTTCAAAGAGTGTGTTAAATATTAACTGTTTTTCTTCCTCTATGGTGTCATCTGCGCAAATTCTCACGGCCCAATCTAGCAAACATCGGACTAGGTTCGTCTTTTGTCTCAAAGGTACGAAGCTATTAAATTCGTATACTGTCCTGTCCAGATTGCTTCACGATATACCTTACGTTGTATTGTATCGTCCTCACGACTTGACATGAACACATCTAAGAACGCCATCCCTGCTGGTGATTCGGGCTCCAGGGTGAACCGGATATCTTTATGGGCACTGTTGAATTGAATCAGTGTTTTATCGAGACATTCAGATTCGTCTGTCATGCAGATAATATCATCTACATAACGTTTATAAAGATACAATGACAGTGTGGTCTGCTCGTGAACTACGTCCAAGTTTTGCCACGAAAGTATCGGCTAGTAAGGACCTAACGGTGACCCCATTGCTGCTTCGTCCTTTTGGCGATATAGCTTGTCCGAAAACCTGAGCTGAGCGTTGTAGGTACAGCGATACAAACCTGCTTTAGTTCATCTGCTGGTATCCTCACGTTTATGCTATTACTCTCTATATACCAACCGAGAAACTCGATCGTCTCACTTAGTGGGACATTTCTAAAGAGAGACGTGACGTCAAGCGAGAATGAACGCATTCCCTTTGCACTAAGTTGTTTCACCGTTTCAACAAATTCAAAAGAATCTCTAAGACTGTCAATCGCTAGTTTCTTCCTGACCGGCTCTAACAACTCGGCTAGCCATTTTACCGTTTTATGATACCGCGAGTTACACATGTCTAAAATCGGCCGCAGCGGCACTCCGTTTGTATGTCCTTTAGGTAGCCCATAAAGCCTGGGCATTACACTACCAACTGGTCTAATTCTTTCGAAGGTAGTTGACTCAACCAGTCCTCGTTGTTTCACACATCTCATTGTTTTCGTTATTGCCTTCTCAATGGCCACTGTTTTGTCCTTTTCAGTTTCTGTACGAACGAATTTTGTTCTGTCTGCCAGTTGTGCATTCATTTGAGCTAAATAGCCGGTTTTATCCAGCATGACGATTCCAGCACCTTTGTCAGATCTGGATATTATTATATCCTCATTTCGCCTTAGTGACTCCAGTGAGGTTAGGTGTTATCGAGTGAGCAGGTTTTTACTTATGGTTTTCCGGGTCAAGTACTGATAGCATGACTGGACTAAGGTTGCTTTGAGCATTTCAACATTCATAGGTGATGAGGGTTTCAGATCGATCAATTGTGCATAAAGGTTCTGAAATTGACTTTCTAAGTCCAGTCGTCTAAGTTTACTCGTAGGACAGCAAAATTTCGGTTCTAATGATAAAACTTCGAGAGCGAATTTGTCCAACATTAGAGAGGAAAAATTATGCACGTACCGTTCGGGATTTCTTGGAAATTCGGTTTTAGGTTTGGTCGGGTTGAGTTGATTTCTCAGCCTTGCTGACCTCTTTTCTCGTCTTTTGGCCACGATCTGTTGAACACAACTCTCAAACTCATTTGCCTCTTTCGGTGACAACTCTGCTAATATACTCGCGGAAACAGTCTGTTTGTAGTCCAATTCACACGCCTTGCTCGTCCATGTGTCCTTGTCATTTAGAGCTAGTCACTGTAGTGAAGTCCCGTTGATGTTAATGCGATTTCGTCTGAGGATGGTCCAGTATTGCTTCGGAAATTCTAAGCGTTTGATATATTGTTCGAGATACTCGACAGCCGCGTTGTTAATCAATTTAAATCTCACCGTGTAAACATGGTTGCTGTTCCACGTAATAAGAAAAATATAGAGGACACTTTTACTAGTTCCAACCGCTTACTTTTCAGTGTAATCAAATTCGTAAGCTGTATACCTGTTCTATACTTTCTAAATATATTTCTCGGTCACAGCGTGTGTTCTCTAATTTCAGTCTTTTTCTCTTCTTGACTTTGAAATTCCTTTCCAAAAATCTTTATTTACAATGCCATTCGCTGCCAGCTGATCTCTCAATATTTATTCGGGTTTTTCTCCATCTCAATGTATGCATAGTACGTGGAAACGTTGTTGATAACGGGGAGTTCACGTAACCACTGCTTACAGCAATTGGTTTCGTCCGTTGCATAGTGAATAATCTGCATTGTGGTTTTTTTGTTGCCGGATGCTGAAGGAGACGAATTAGAGAATGGACCGCAGAAAGAGAAAAAGACGAACAGTGACGTCAGACGTGTTCCCATTCGGTACAACAAAAATGCGGATTATTGCAAGCTAGATAACTATGGTCAACATAAGTGTAATCATTTTCCATTACGTCGTTTCATTTTTTCTTAATTCGCACTGAAAGTGAGAGGCTAACGCTGTACCTTATTCATCATGGGTTAAGTGTCGGGTTTCAAATTTTCTACGAATAAACATCACGCTTTTGTGAGTCGTGGAGAGTGTTGGTGGAATTTCTGTCTTTCTCTGCGCTATTTTGCTTATACCATTTTGTACTCTACACTTACGAAATTTGTTGATCAGTCAACACTTCTGTACTGAAAGAGTTTTAACCCATACCCAGGAAGTCAACCCGTTTAAGAGATTCTCATTCAAAGTTTACCAAATTTGGTTGGTTACCTTATGGTGTAATAGTTCTTAAAGCATTTAAAAAGCTGTTAACATAGCTCCAAGATACAATTTGTTCTGGTTCTTCCGTGGGTATCCACCAATATTTTGAGCATGTTGTTCTTCGAGAACATTTTTCAGAGTTATCCAACTTCTTAGAGTCTCACATGAACATGTCTGAAGCGATTTGGTAGCTCGTATGCACTCACTTAATCGGTCGGTCCACTTGTCTGATATTACTCCAATACTACTCTCAGAACCATCAATCAGTATGCTAAGTATAATACCTCGCACACTTTGCACAAAATTGACATACGAACCTAAACAAAAACATGATTCTCAACACCTCGGTGAAAAATAAAACTGCATAGTTGATTGTGATGGCATCTTGGTCACATTTCGTCACTAACTTCGGCATTGTTCCCAAGATGAACTTATATTCACGCTACCTTCGTTAACCCCAAACACTGTGCAACTGCAATCGTTTAATTACTAACTCACTGTTTCATTACTCGCATTCCAATTATTAGCTGTTCACATGATTGTTTTTTAGCACACAGCTTAATGCAAGAACATATAATGTAAGGTTCACTGGTTATTTTGTTGATCCAGAGTGCTTCCTAATAGTGAACCAATTTTCACATCAGTTCAATAGATCTGAACGAGAAAACTCACTACGCTGTTTGGAACGACACTAGTGATGTGTAGCAAGATAGTCAAGATGCACTTAATCCCTTCAGTCTTAAAGCCTCGTTAATATCATCAGGTTGCTTGCTCATTGTAGATTTTGTCACTAGAAATCATTCGTCAAGATGATGTTTTTGATAAAGCATTTAACAGTTTGTCACAGTGACGATATAACAATGAAGGAATTTTAAAAAATGCAAATCCTCGTTCAATGTTTTATAGCTCACATATTCCTAATTCTACTGGTGACTATGCAAATGATGCTACACACTGTTTACACGAACTTAACTCAAAATCTCTAGTTGCGACCTCTGTTCAATCAAAACATATAATTAACTACGTACATCATAAAGAACAAATGATTAGCAAAGCTGAAAGCAATGTGGCGCCCAACAACAAGTACGTAGGGTTAGCCTTAGGTTAATGACCAACCGCAGGGTTGTGGTTAAGCGATGGACCAGATAAACGTTTGTGTTACGAGAGACGAAGAGTGTCTCAGTAGACCGATCAGTACACTTTATCTTAAGACTGTTGTAAGATGGTTTGGAATTCGCCGAGATGAATATTATGTTGTTCTCACTCTTTTTGTTAGCAAAGGAGAGATTGACTCAGAGACGAAAGTTGAAAAAAAATCGTACTCGCCTTATATCTAAACGCCTTTCATAGCTGGTCACAGTCTTCGTGTTCAACACCACGATCGTGCTAACCTGCTGGGAAACCTATTCAACTATCCTTAAATATACACTAGTTGGAGTGTTCCAACCGTCGTGCATATTCAGGGCAACTGAATTCATTGGTTTCCTAACAAACTTAGTCAGTCCCTCGTGTTTACCAATTTAGTCACACATGTTTGTATGCGCGCGGATTTCAGGACAAACACATCTGCAGATATCTGACTAGAAAGAAACTAGATCAAAATGTGTTCTGTATAAGACGTCCATTAGAAACTTCATCCGAATGCTTACAGATGAAGCAGACAGGGGTGGCATTCAACTCGTTACACTGAAAATGATCAACTTCTAAACTGTAATAACACATTCGATTTATTACAAGCTACATTGTGGGCACACAATGTACGAAGTATACATTTACTTCGGTTTACCTTATCATCGTGAGTGTAAGACATTTTCGTTTGAAGGCTTCCTAAAACAACGTGCGATAGGACGCGTCTAAATTTGTAAACTCATGGTCAGACTTTAAGCATTGTACACTTCCTTATTACCACGAAACGTTCGTCGGATAGTATAAATGGCTCAAAGGATTTATCGGAAATTTGTGAAACCACTTTCCCGTTGAGCCACTTAGCCTCCTTAGTTATTTATTCGTTCCATTTTTGAACAATTCAATCAATTGGTCAACTTTCTATGGCTTTGCGATCCCGATGCATTGATTATTAAGTAAACCCAGTGTAGTGGTCTCCTTACCGTCATACAATGTGTGCTGAAGTGTGAGATGATGATGTGTGAGATGATCCTGTATGCTCGATTGAGAATATGCAATGGTTCTGTTTCTCAACTCGTAACAATCTTAATATCACGGATAGTTAAATAGAACGAACAAATCAAAATCTATTGAACTTTCCGCCATGCAAAATGAGTTATTGGGTGATGGTGAATTTACCGAATAGGGATGAAGTTTGGTATTAGAAATCTACATTAGCCTTGGGGTTGTGTAATTTATTGAAATTCGATGGAAGATAACAAGGTTAAAACAAATGACGTAAAACCTTCGGTAAACTAACCACTGAATTTATTGCAAATACATATTGTGATTGCGAACTTAGTGCGCAGATAATTTCACTCCACAAAGTCACATGGTGTGTCTTTGGTCTATTTACTCTGGTAATCACAAGTCCTGTCACTAATTCGGTACCTGGTTGCTCTTGAGGTGTTATTGTAAAAAAAGTATATGAACGATTTCGACGAATTCACAGGACCATCTCAAAAGTGATTATTGATTGTATCGTCAAACCGCACATATACACAACATAACTCAGCGTTGCTGTTCCTCAGGTAACGTGGGCTGAGCTAAACAGTGTAACGATATCTAAGCTGCAGCTAAAGATAACTAGAAGAATTTTCCAAGGGATACATGTGTCAAACTGACTTGTTAGTAGCCCAGAACTAGTCTTGAGAATACCCCAAATATACCTGATCTGCAAGTCAATTTAGATAGTCTGTGAGTGGAGGGAGGTTTTGAACGATTTGTGAGTGTGTACTCGCACAGTTCACACTTACTTCCGAACATTAGTTAATTTACATATCATATGAAACCGTAGTAATCCAACTTCACACGACAGTCGATTGCAGACTACAATACACCATATCCCTGAGTTTGTCAGTCAGAATGGCACGACCACAATCATTCATGAGTACCCTGATTATTCCAAGACTAGTGGTTCAACAACATGCAATTCAAACAGCCCTCTTCGACATGAACACGTGAACGCCGTAAAATGATTGTTACGACAATGTTTTGCATCAATTGCTCAGCCGTTTCAATCAGTGCTACGTAAAAACTTTGTTAATATTATTCAAAAGAAACTAAACGTGTGCACAACTCCCGATCTTTTGTCCATACTGCACCAAAGCTAGTAGTGAATCCGAGATGGCTCATTGCCTGCTGTTAGTTGAACAAGTTAGAATACAAAAGAAACGTAAGTGGTATCCTCTAAGGGAGGATGCAAGCCATGCACATTGTGCAACGACAATGTATACAAATATCCCCCAGAAGGAAGAATTTCCTCGCTACACAGGTGTTTTTACGTACATTTTGCAACTCATGATACACGCGTTTACTTTAACTCCCTATCCTAAAGTTTACTGTCTCATTCCTTTGACCACGCTATTAACCCATCCCAACCTGCCGACCAATTGCCACGTAAGGCTACTGCACTCTGGTCTCCTGACACAATGTATACGAATACGGGTGCACGGAAACGCTACTGAAAGTGTTGCAGTGTGAAAGTTACTTATAACTGAAAAAGTATGCACATGATCGTTTACGGGTCAAATCTGGGCTTTTATCTGTGCCATCCCACGGTAAGTAAGCCAGTACCATGCAGACTGTTGATGACCTGGTAAAGTGAAGATCCCCGTGGCCAACTGTTTTCCCTCTCACCGGAAACAGCGAACATCACGAATGGTATACCTGTGAGGTACGAAAAAGTACAGTACGTTAACGGTATTACCTAAATGCTTGCGTTTATAGGTATGTGCGTGCTTGTAGTGGACGTGCCATAAGGTCCGAACAGTTATTATCTGTGACTGCGTCATTTCGAGTGTAACGATATGAACATAAATCTTTAAGGATCATTGATGCGCGAACTGTATTTCTACAGCAGTTGTAATTTCACTCCTTTCTGCTCAGCAATCCATTTAAGTGAAAGACGTGACAGAAATGTTATCAACTGTATATAGCAAGCACTTCCTGGAAAAGATGGGGCAAGCTAACCGTTTACAACAGGTCAAGGCATCGGATGTTTTGAGTGTGATAATTCGGTGGCAGATAGCCTAAGGTCGGTGTAACGCTCAACGTGACTGACCAAAAAGAACCTGGACAACAAGTCGAGACCTATCGTGGCAAAGACATGTACTGTTGATCAACGGGTTATCAATAACAAAACTTGCTTTCAGTGCTTTATATCCATGGGCTTCATCGGAATCCGAAGTGTTTGGTTCCGTTTGAGAGAGGTTCAATTTAAAATGATGTTTGTGAAAAAAGTGGCTCATTATGTCACTTCAGAGACTTATTTCTGTCGTATTTTCCAGTAAACAGGAAATATTGCCCAGTGGCAAGCAGTACACGTGGCTTTATTTCTTCAGAACGATGGTGTCCGCTTGAAGACAACTAGAGCTTCCGAATGTATGCGTCGAGGGTGTGCTCGAAAACATGTGTTTTTGGAGCTGTCACAACAAATGCCGGTAAAGTATGTAGAACTGGACGCCTGATGAAGGTGAATGTATGCTATCTACAAGTCAGGTGGCCTAGTTGGCGTGACAGGTTCAGCAAGTTTCATCGGAATTTGGGATATTGCCCAAGCACTAGTAGAGAAGCGGGTTTTGAACAGTTCGGCTCCATAGTACTTTCATAATATCAAGTTATTTCGGTGGTGTATATATGAGAAAAAGGAAGAAACCTGATAAGTTAAATGGACACATGTGTGAAGACCTTTAATCAAAAGCATTTGTTAGAAGTCAGACGGTACATCCCTCCCGGCAGTTCATATAACAAGTGTAGAAGAGATGTCCGTAGGAAAGGGAAACGTAGCGTAAAGACTGATCGTGAGGCTTGGTTATTGGGAAAAGTTAAGGAGATGGAGACGGCTTTTGCTTCAGGAAGCACTGGCGAACTGTTCAAGCTTATCCGTGTCACTGGTCCCAGGCGACCGTCTGTCAGTGATGCTATCAGCGAGACAGATGGCACACTCATTTGTAATAAGTCCAGAAGGTTAGAGAGGTGGGCGGGACACTTTGAGGATCAATTTAACTGTCCTCCTGCTTCTACCGCGTTGCCGTCACAAACTTGTAATCTATTGCCCTGGTTGGTAGACATGAAACCACCCACTGATACTGAGTGAGATCCGCAATTGCATTGCGGCTCTCAAGTGTAATAACGCTGCTGGTCCAGATGACCTCGTGCCGGCACATTCAAAGGAGGGGGAGTCGCGCGAGCAAAAGCTTTGACTCATTTGTTTCAACTTGTGTGGATGAGGGGAACTATCCCCTCGAGTCGGGGTCACTCGATAACAGTTCCTATATTCAAGAAAGGTATCAAGAACTCTTGCGAAAACCACGTGGGATTCAGTTTGACCCCAGTCATTTCTAGGGTTCTAGCATCCATTATACATCGTCGACTAACCGCAACTCGAGAGGTAACCAGTAGGGAAGAACAGACAGGGTTTCGCCCCGGGCGGGGATGTATAGATCACATTTTACTGTTCGCCGAATTCGAGAGCAGCGTCATGTATATCGCCGGTCAACAATTGTTGTATTTCGGTTGAAAATACCCACTGAAGTCATGAGAACGACAGAGTAGCGAACAAAACTTGTTTTCTGTGTTTGATCATCAGGCTAATTACAACACAATAAATATGAAAATCAGTGACTAGTGTGAGTCAGAAAAGCGGTCAATATAGGTTAAGGACGACGTGTTTGTTGTCAGTTACGTGATCACCGTTCCAAATCATGGGCTTGACTGATTGTGGGCCAGGGGAGGTTAAGTGTCCGCACTAACTCTTTCTGAGCGCAGAGGTCAGGTTTACGCAATCGGATGCTGATGGCTTCGGCAACGGTCAACATTGGAAATCTCACCATTTTTGATCGTTTCCTTGACACTCGGTAGACAGTCCGAAAAACACCCTTCTTACTGACAGAATGATTGGAGTTGGTCAAGCTAGCAACAATCGCTCTTGAAACCGTTTTAATCACACCACTGTTCAAACACGCGAGATGATGTTCACGCACTCTGCCCGACAATGGCCTCGAAGTACGACCAATATATGATGCTCGACACGAGGAGACAAAATGAGTACACACAATAATTGGTTGTAGAACATGGAAGTTTGTCTTTGAGTAGTGACATGATAACGGGTGTTGAGCGAAAACTCACGTACAATTGAACGGCAATGTAGGTTGTTCCGACTGACTTTCTAAGCTTTCTGAAGATAAGTTCGGCCATGGGATCTCCCTTGAAAGGAAGACTAATAAACGCAAGTTTCTTATTCATGGTGAGTGGCACAAGTTTCAACTCTACCGCCTGCATCGCCTTTTGAATGAAACGCATTCGGTGGCCATTCTGCATGAACACTTCATGTAGAAAGTCCAGCTCAGCTTGCAAAGTGTCAGAGATGCAGATCTTTAACGCACTACCTGTCAGGCATCTTATGAGGTTTCGCTTTTGATTTAGCGGAACAAAACTGTCGAAGTGAATGTATTGGCCACTCCAAGTCTCTTTTCTGTACACCGTTCGCCAGATTGAATCATCTTCCCTTCTTACTATACCAACATCCAAAAAATTTATTGCACCATCGTTCTCTGACTCCTTGGTGAATTTAACACTGCTATGAGCGGAGTTGAAAGCTGCCACAACTCTGTCCATGATAGCATTCTCGCTGATGACGCAAAAAATATCATCAGCATATCGTTTGCAAAATGTGAATTGTTCGACGACTGCACCCAATTGGTTAGTCTCTTCATATGAAAACGTCAGCTAACAGGGGACCTGGAGGCGAGCCCATGGCTACTCCATCTCTCTGTCGGTAGATCGCACTGTTGAACGTTACTTGTACAGAGCACCAACAGTTCTCTTAGTTCATCCTTTGGGATGCCAACGTGTTTGTTGTTACGCTCGATGTAATCGCATAAGTAGTCAATTGTCTCTTTTAGAGGCACGTTCGTAAATAGCGAGGTAACATCGAGTGAGAACATCCTTTGGTTGTTTAAGTTTAGGTCTTGGGTTGCGTCAATGAAGGGAAACGTATCCGGAGGCTGTTTCGCCAGTTCCAACCTGATGAGTTCTAGCAGACCGGCAAGCCATTTGGCCAGAGCATGATACGGCGAGTTGCACATATCTAGAATGGGCCTCAAAGGCACGCCTACTTTATGCACTTTGGGCAGACTGTATAACCTGGAGATTATTGTTCCAGTGGAACGCATACGCTCGAAAGTGGCCGGGTCAATTATGCCCTTCTGTTTCATTACACGCAACGTTCTAGATATCGCCTTTTCTATAACTGATGTTTTGTCTTTCTATGTACTCATCTTCGTGAATTTTGAGCTATCAGCTACTATATCGTTCATTTTCGTAACGTAATCAATCCTGTTCATCAAGGCGACTCCTGTTCCTTGGTCCGTTCTGGACAGCATTATACGCTCGTTCTTTTGTAAACACTTCAATGCATCTAAATGCTGCTTCGTCAAGAGCTGTTTTACTTGCGGCATGTAGTTAAGATACTGATAGCACGAGTTCACCAACGTTGATTTCAGTATTTCTTCGTTTAAAGCTGACGAGGGAGTTAGGGCAGCTGACTGATCATACAAATTTTCAAATTGAACTTCTAAATCAAGCTGGCTATTGTTACGACGTGGACAACAAAAATTCAGTTCTAGTGACAACGCCTCAAGCAAAATTCTGTTCGAATTCAAGGTGGAGAAGTTATGAACATACCGCTCGGGATTATTCGGAAATTTGACGCACGATTTCACAGGATTCAACTGATTGGACAGATCGGTCATTCTGATGTCCATTCGCTTGGTTGCAATACTGTCAGCATACGTTTTGAAACCTGCACGATCGTTATCCGACAGCTCATTCAACATGCCTTCACACTGGGCTACCTCCGCTCCAGCTTTCGAACATTTTCTACTATAGTGTCCCGCTCACTGTTGGCATGACGACTCAGCTGGATTGATACGATTACGTTTCAAGATTCTCCAGTAGTGTTTCGGATACTGGCTGTTGTCAACACACTGAGTCAGGAAACGAATTCTTGTTCATGTTTCGGCAAGTTTTGTATAGAACCTCAGATACCTCCGAAGTTCTTTCAATACGATGGGGTCCTTAGATTGTTTACTTCGATCAAAAATACCCATTGAAGTCATGAGAACAATAGAGTAGCGAACAAGACTTGCTTTCGGTGCTTGATCATCAGGCTAATTACAACACAATAAATATGGACAACAGTGACTATTGTGGGTCAGATAAACGGTCAATTGTTGAATTTCTCGACTATAAAGGTGCGTTCGATTCAGTGGATCGATCTACACCTTCAGAGCCGCCCAAACGCCGAGGTGTGTCGACTGAGTACGTAAACACACTGTCGGCACTCTATTCCCATACCTCAGCTCAGGTTAGCGTTTACGGTGAACTGTCTGACAGTTTCAGCACCATGAGCGGCGTACGTCAAGGCTGTCCGCTCTCACCATTTTCGTTTAATTTCGTCACAGACGAAATAATGGAGGATTGTCTCCGGCACTCATAAGATGCCGGCGTGGACCTCCTACCTGGTGAAAGACTGACTGATATTGATTATGCTGACGACAAGGTGTTGCTGTTTGACAACTTTCAAACAGCACAAGCAATGTTAGACGCTATTTCGCGTTCTGCTAAATACTTCGGAATGCGCTTTGCAGCCTCAAAATGCAAAGTGCTTCTGCAGGATTGCTGTGACCACGTCGATTTGATGTTGGATAATGTAGTCATGGAGGTTGTTGACCGGTTTGTATACCTGGGAAGCTGCATCAGCAGCGGTGGAGGTGTAGGGAATGAAATAGAAGCGCGTATCTCTAAGGCTAGGGCGGTATTCGCTAACTTGAGGCATCTCTGGCGACAGAGGTGTATTTCTCTGAAGCTTAAAGGTCGTGTATATAAGACAACGGTGAGGGCCGTATTACTTTACGGCAGCGAAACCTGGCCGCTCAGGGTAGAAGACGTGAACCGTCTTCAAGTATTTGACCACCGATGTCTGCGTTCAATCGCTCGTATCGGGTGGCATCAGCGCGTAAGTAACGAGGAGGTTAGGAAGCGGGTGTTTGGTAGTGATTGTCAGACGAGTTCTCTTGTCCAATCTCTACGTTTACACAGGCTTAGATGGTTAGGTCATGTATTAAGAATGCCAGTTAGTCGTCTTCCACACCGAGCACTATTCGCTGACACTGCGATCGACTGGTGTAAGGTGCGAGGTGGACAGACAATGACCTGGCGTAGGGAAATGAAGTCGTTCACGAAGGGGTTGGCCACCGTGGGTCGTGTTCGTCTCCCGGGCTGGGGTCCTCGCGACTCACAGAGTCGGTGGTTGGAGACACTAGGTGAGATGGCGGCTAATCGAGCTCAGTGGCGTGAATGTTGTCGTTGTTTGTCCGAGCTGTCTGTGAAGTGAGTGCATTTAATGACGCGGGGCAGTGAAAGCCGTAAGGAAGCTGTCTCGCTGATGACGCCTTACTCTCACTTGCAGCTCGGTTGTTTGTTCGCAAGGTTTAGGCACCTTGATGTTGAATGTTTGAATATAGACGTAATTATTTTGAGTAGTTAGGTCCTTTCTCGTCCCCTTTTTTTCCTTCTCTCCTTCCATATAGGGTTTGCTTTTTCTTCATGTTTGTGTGGCAGATAAGCATTAGTGTGAACCAGTGATGTATTGTTGCCTAGGATGATGATTTCTTAACCGAATTAGACTCATTGGGGTAAACTCGTGTGTGCAACAAGATTACCCTTCTCGTGCTCTTGCATGCTGTGTATGAATTTTTATGAGCACAAGTCTGGTTGATTGAACAACGTTTCGTCTCATCATAATTGAAACAGGCTGTCAAACAGGTTGGAAATGAAGTGATGGAACCCTGTGGAAAATGTGAATCGCACTTTTGTCGTTAACCTGGTTTAGGGAATCCAATACCTCTGGGGTTGATTCTACTATCAAGCTTTGCAGAACGATGAACTTTCATCCACTTAGCTAATCACCTGGTCGTATGGCCTATGTATTTTACCGAGGTAATAACAAAGTATAGATTGTATTACTAACAAGTAGTGTAATATATTTATGAATTTAGATGAGACCCAACTGTGAAATGTCAGGGCTTCGGCTGGATTCGAATCTGCTACACTACTTGTTAGTATTACAATTTCTATGCTCGGCAGTGGCGTTGGTGAATTCCAGCGTGAACTGTTTGAGACATCCTGCCGAGGCAGTCGATCCCCTGAATCATTTGGTGGATTCCATATGAGACAGTGGGACGGGTGGGTAACAGAGTCCAAATGTGAAATTTCCGAGCTCCTGGTGTGGCTTCGTAGCTCAGCTGGTAGAGCGCTTGCCGCGTTGAGGCATGCTGTGTCTGTCGCTGGTTCGAATCCAGCCGAAGCCCCGAATTTTCACAGTTGGGTCTCATTTAAATTATAAATTGATCTTAAGTAGTCATGACTAAATATTTTTGTACCACGAACAGGTGTTCAACAGAGAACCAACTTCATAAAATTGCAGTGGGAAGCTTAGTTAGTAGAACATTAAAAACAGTCATTCGTTGACTTGATCGCCAGCCAGCCCAGAATAGAAACTGTATAAACGGTAAATTATCCACTGATGTGGATCACGGGGAAGGAGTTCAAGTGCAGCATTTAAAAATGGACTGGGTAACCTTTCAGAAGCCCATGACCGGGATATTTACGTCATCCTTTTGATACTCTGTGGAGCGGATCTGTCTTTTACTGTTGAAACGACCATGAGTTTGTTTCTGTAAGACGCAGGGTAATGCAAGAGTCTGCATACTGACCATTTCTAGCTGGTTTCCGGTAAACTACTTTTTCTGTGAAACGTTATACGTTCCTAGGGTCGCTCCTAAGAAATGAAACATTCCGTACAATTTAGCTGCTAAAGTAACCAACGAAGACAGACGGATCACGTGTGTAAAATCTGTATTAAAAAACTACACAATGAAAACATTCTCACATTACGTAACCTTCTGAAGAGAATAGTCAGATGACGCAAATCACGACATGAATTCATTTCGCACATTCTAATCAGTAGTAGGCGTGTGGCTAGCGTGAAAACAGAGGAAATACTTGACAAATGAATTGAATCAAAATCGTAATCGAACTAGCTCGTCAATGGCACTCCCGGCTAAACTCATGGTAAGCAAAGATTGATAGCCAGCAGTTTTTGTACGCACAGAACCGGCTACTGACGGCTGATCAAAAATGCTTGGATATGTTTGAGGGAGTCTGGGTTGTAAGCCTTCATGAGGACCTTGAACTAAGATACAATATTGACACTGTGATCTGTAAGTGATAGGTACCTTGCAACAAAAGAAGAGGCGTTTCGTCTACACCGAGCGTTAGACACTAGCTGGTGAGACAATAGAACTAACATCCACTTTGAGATATGCTCTTTGGTTCTGGTTTCAAGTGTTATTTCTGTTCTACCGTTGTGGATGTCTTTGCAACTGCCGAGAAAATTGGTAGATACAGTGACTAGCACAAACTATAGAGCTTTGGTTTCTGACTGATAGTAGAGGCAATCCCGGAGTTTGTGAGAGCAGGACAAGTTTTGCTGCACTATACATGTTTGTCATTGTCGCTCTGATCAATTTTCAGATGGTATTTATCGAACGGTAATAGCTGAAATGGAGTTTGCTGTTAACAGCTCATATCACAATTGTTCTCGTCTATCATAATCAAATAGCTCAATGAAAGTCGGTGTTTCAAAATTCTAGGACCTTATGATTATTGACCTGGATAGATTGCTCAGAATCAGCTGCATGACAGCTAACCAGCTTACTCAGTTAAATTTTTCGGTTCCCACATCTGCGGATGACAGTCAGATAATGTCCAATGGTTTACCATACAAATCCAGACAGTCTCCGATTTAAAAAAGGGACTATCTAACTGGTGAACACCTGTAAGCCTTCAGACGCTTGAGACAAGTTAAAATCAT
This sequence comes from Paragonimus westermani, assembly GCA_008508345.1. Classification (NCBI taxonomy): domain Eukaryota; kingdom Metazoa; phylum Platyhelminthes; class Trematoda; order Plagiorchiida; family Troglotrematidae; genus Paragonimus; species Paragonimus westermani. Next base: position 126,271 of record QNGE01000879.1, read on the forward strand.
GATCACAACTTCATATAAACGGACTGACGTGGTTGTAACCAACCGCTAAGAAGATACAAACAAGGTGGAGTACATTCTCACGGATTCTTGAAAACGCAAGCCTGTAAAATAAAGAATGGTTCTTTGGTAGTGAGAAACCAGATCTGCCATGATTTGCAGTTTCTTTTATTACGTGGCTTAATAGTTCTCAGACAGTATCATAATTTTTATCCTGTGACACATAGACTCCATAATTGTTTGATTTAACTGAAATTGATCAGTCCAGCGTTCCTACGCAGCCTATTTCAGTAATGCACGTTCCTCCTCAGCATGAGGTGGTAAAAAGACTGTTTGGCATTCTAAAGTTCGTTCATCAATATCTTGAGTTGCATACTTTAGAAAACATCTTTGATCTGATTCCATGCATCAAAAAGTTAGAAATTGGCACCTACACGATGTGTTCCGTTGATGTCAGTTCGTTACTGACAAACTTAACGTCATGTGCAACGACAGATTTTCTTTGTAATTTCATTTCACCCAACTCCATTAATCCGCTAATCTCTGCTATTTATTCAAAACACTTACTTACAGAATATGTGAGATTACGTTCCATGTGAAACGGCTTAAAACAAACAGATGACATAGCTATTGGGAAATCACTCAACCCTATTTAATTGATGTGTTTATGACCAAAATTGAACAAACAATATTTCCAGTCGTAAACGATCTGGAACTGCACAAACCGTAATTCTGTGATACATTCTTGATAGGACAAGACAAGGAACTTGAAGTAAAAGCATTTCGTGCGTTTATATCTTTCAAAAAGTGTTTCTGGCAAAGCCATATATACACTTCTTGTATATCCCAATCAGTTGTCATTCATGGAGATCTTTGGGAGGTTCAGGGTACCGTACGTCTTTATAGACAGTGTTAAAATCCTACTAACTTCCAAAATAACAGCAAAAACAGTACTTATGACACAGAGCAAATCTCAGATCACTGAATTTCCATCGGTTATTTTATAAACAAGATGTATGAATGAAATAAGGATTTACAACTGGTGCAGAATCCTTGGACCTCCTATTGGTCGATTCGCCTCAACTTGTTTCAACCTATGATGCACTTCAACAACCTGTTTTAACCCCCATACTCGTTATAGCAAAGTCCGATACTAAACCAGAATGCCATCCGGACCTACCAGTTTGCTCAACTTGTCGACACCGATTGCATGCAACCTTCCAAAAGTCATTGAATGACCTCGTGTCAGTGAGTTTGTCTAATCCCATTCTTTTGCTTTCTTCCACTCCTGATTCTTGATAAAACTTCCTGGTTTGTGAGGAGAAGCCTGTATCCAGCACCACCAGTTTTCTCAAATGCACTTGATTCATTGTCTTCAGTTTTCCAATTTCTAGTTTACATGATCGAGAGCCGCAGTACCTCAACATCGTTCCTTCACTCCACCCTCATGGGTCTTCTGGAACGTACTGTACCCACGCTGTCATCGATACGTAGTAAACTCCTCTATCATGACATCGTCCTCGGTTTAACATTTGTCGTCTCAGTTTATCACGCAATTCGGCTTCGTCTGACAAATGAGGTTTTAAAAGATCTTCTGTCATCGGTGGACGAGTACATGTTATTCTTCCTAACATCCTCCGATCTGAACTGTGGAGCACAATTTTAATAACAGTAGTTTGTTTCTTGAGTGACGTTATATACGGATTTTTTTCCACTAACTGTTATAGTCACAGTTGGCGTTCTGTCATTTTGACCGCCTCCTCAGCCTTGGCACTCGAGTGACTGTAGTACGGACTGCTTGTATAATGCTCAAATTCCCACTTTTCCGGAAACGTTTTAATTTTAGTGCCACCGAACTGTGTTCTGTTTTCTGGGTACACTTCAGATGTGCCATACTGAACTCGACATCTGCGATAAATAAAAGGGCTGTTTTGTGCCCCGGATACAGTTGTTCAATCCAAATATGCCAAGTGTACATGTTCCAACATTTTCCGCTGAAATTTCTTTGGAACTTCGACCCTCTTTCACCTGAATGTTAAGCCTTCTTCTCGGGTAAATTGAACACGGCCAATAAAGAAGACTGCTAGTTCCTCGGGCAACCTTTTCTCATCGTGTGGCAATCCATTTCTAATTGTTTCATCCCGGAAGTTGTAACGTAGCTTCTTGTGTCGTTGCCTTTTTTAGGTATGTGATGAGGACGATTTCCGTCATAGTGTAATCCATAGCCGCAATAGTGTCAATATGAAGCTGTTCAAAGGAGTAACCTTTTGACAGAGCTCTGGATAACGTGTTAGCTATGTGTAGCAGATAACGGTTTCTTTGTTATTGAAACTAGTGATTTGTGGTCGATATGGCCTATTGTTTTCTGACCAAACGTATGTGTTGAAACGTTCCAGGGCGAATATCACAACCAGCATTCCCCTTTCAACTTGCGCATAGTTTCGCACAGCAGGCAGAAGACTCCGGCTTCGGTAATCCACTGGTCTTCCGTTTTGTAATAATATCGCCCCCAGGCCAGTTTCACTGCTGTTACATTGAATGACCAGAAGTAATGCTGGACTGTAGTAGTTCAATATAGGGGACATGACAATAACTCGTTTGATCCCGTTGAATGCTGTCTGTTGTTTTTCCCCCATTTCTACAGTACCTCTCTATGGGTGAACATGCGGATTTGACAAATCAAGTCGGATGGGTTTGTGGAAGAAACCGATTCAGATAACACCGACCCAAATGAGTGTTATTCTCTTCTCTGAAATTCTCGTCCACTTGACTCTCTCTTTCTCGGTATGCCATCCTACTTCGTGACACACGAATCCCTCAACTGACTCAGCGGTTTAGAAATGTCTTCAAGTTTTGGTCATGTTCGCCATAGTTCCCATAAAACGTAACACGTCATCTGCGACATAAGTAACTTCTTTTAGTTCTTCAAACACTTGGTTTAAAAGCCTCTAAGAAAATTCGCCGGACACTTCCAGGCCGAATAGCAAGCGCAGCCAACGAAAACGTCAAAAAAAGGCCCCAGATGTAGTGAAGTAATTGAACTCCTTGTTCAGTTTTGATTGCTCTTAAGCCGAGGGTAAATCTAGCTTCTTATAACAATTATTGGACTTGTTTCAGTTTCAGTGGAATGTCACCGATGTTTGGTAAACTGTAACGTCATCTTCGAAGCACCTTATTCAGTGACTTTGGATGGATGCACAAACAAATTATCACTTTAATTCGAACTATTCAGTCTAACTCCGCCTCACATGTATCGTATATATCCAAATGTGTCCAAATCACCTAGTTAATGGTCAGAGCAATCTGATCAGGTCAGTTCATGCAACGATTCATTGTAAAAAACTTAATTGTAACAGCATCTGTCCATTCTTCCGAATAACGCTTCTCGGTGCGTTATTCCACACGTTCAGCTATGTATTAGATTCGTATATGTTGGCCTAGTTGATAGAACATGATGAAATGTCATTAGCCGGTTCACCGGAGTCTAGGTGACATCTCCTTCTTTTGTCTTCTGGGATCGAATCCGCATAGACCCCTTTATGCCTGCTTGATCCTTTGAGCCTGTTTTTTCACTCCATTGTCATTTTTGTCAATGAGACTGATCGTAACTGACCTGCACTGTCTTGCAGAATGGCTGTTTTTCCGGCAGTTCACACAAGTCATTATGCAGGCTAAACACTTTCTTTGTGATAAAGATGTGTGCCCTTGCAAAAATGATGCGAAATCAACATAAATCATTTTTTGTCTCTGTTCACAGCGCTCAACACCAGGCAGCGTTCCACATTCAAAAACATCGTTCATTATTTTGTAGCCTCTTGGATGGTGCGGATGGTAATGATTTGACAAAGCGTCAGCTTTGAAATGTTCGGTAGTCTGTTTGTCATAACTGAAATGTGAACATTGATGAACATTCTGTCTCGGATAAGAGCGTCTCCCAAGCACTTGCAGAAATGGCATGAATTTACAAATTTCTCCGAAACTGTTACGCACTGATCTCGTGTTCCTCCGGCCTACCGATTCCTCAAAAGAATGCGGAGGCATTAGAAGGCTTTGTTTGTTTATCTCTAACACCATTCCTCTGCCTCGCAAATGATCACATTCGCTTCGTTTCTGTCCTCTCCGATCGCGAATGTCCGGTTTCCGTCTGACAGCTTCTGATAGATTGACAAAAGTCAGTTCCGATGGGTCATCTTTTCTATGCAGTTTTGTTAACCTACGCGCATACGAGATATGAATAAAACCAGTGGTTCAACATGGTTTGATTGAGGTTGTGTTACGAGCCCATCTTGCACGAGTCGTACAGGTTAATCTGATATTCAGACATGTGAGCAAGATCTTTAATTTTCATCGACCGCCAGATTTGCTGTTATCAGAGAGTATCTGGTGCAACTTCGAAATTTGATTGATTTTCTTCGTCACTCCCGTGTGTACTTTTATGCAGTTATGCTAAAATTTTCTTACGTACTGTTGGTGATTGCGAAGCACTCAGGTAGACTCGTATTACTGTCTTCTTTGGAGATACCGAAACTGATGACGAGATTGGGGTTTAGCTGAACTGAAGCGAATTTTACTGTCGGCTGTAGTCAAGTGGATTGTTTTACGAGTAAGCTTCAACAGCCAAAATGGTATCTGCTGCTCAGTGTTGACTACAAAACACTGGATAAGTGGGACATCACAATACTGGATAGATTTTGAGCACTAATTTACGGGTTGGAAGTAAACTGATGTTGTTGTCTTGTTTGCTCAATTTTTCCAGCACTTGCTTATCACCGTTAGCGCTCGAGCAATGGTTGAAGACGACTTTTTCATTGCAGCCTATATTTTCGATCAATTATCGTTATTTGTTGTTTGTTTGCACACTCTTTCAGACTAAAATGTCGACCGTATTCAAATCATCCTGAGCACAGCGTTTAGGCGACTTGATTTCAGAAGTGACAAAACTTTAGCACAATTTATAGCATTCTTTTGGTCCAACGCGATATTTCAAAAGGTCATCAGGCACGTCCGTCTCGGCAAGTCTGGCATGCAAACTCAATTGACGTTTGTATTAAATAAACATCAGAATTTTTTTGAACCCTCCCAATTTGTGAGAAAACCAGTAAGACGAAAAAACAAGACGTGACAGACGGTCGTATCCGATATTTCTCTATTAGACCGACATACTTGCAGACGTCAAAAACGCATGTATTAGAGAGAGAAAATACTACCGTTATGAGCCAAGAACGCGGATGGCACAAGGACCGTTTATTTAGAAAATCGGCACGGTTGCAATACTACCTCAAACACAACCATTCGTTTGCACGTAGCATTGACCTTCTGATGCCACGGTTACCAGTGGTAAGGTCCTATATGGAAAGCACCAATTCGTGTCATACTGTACTCCAATATATCATCTTGTATTTTTCCTCGCTTACTTCCGTACATAAATACGAGCCATTTGTCTGACTACTAACGAGTAGTGTGGTGTGGTCGTTCACCCTCACCAGGCTACATGTGATTTTAGTAGACATATTTATGGAGGCCTTCGATGAGTCCTGATCTATGTTCTGTGCATGTATTCGGCAACTGAACTGTGAGGTTAGGCGTATTACCAAACCAAACAGGATAATGTTCCTCGATCTGTCTCAAGTAACACACAGTAATTCGGCTCACGTAAAAGGTGATGGGTTTTACAGTGGTGGTGGAGTCACATGTCACACAACAAAAGTAAGTCACACCTGACATATCGACACTATGATGAGCACATTAAATAATTCCCCAGATGAAGCAGTCTGGTTAAATGTGATTTTTCACTAAATGGGATTTCAGACATACCAACAATATACTTCTGACTCTCTCAACAACGTATGCGACTTTCGATTGCCAAAATAATGCACTGATTCGCAAAATGAAGATCACCAGGCTAACTAACTTGCTCGGTTGAAATTGGTTGAGGTGTTCATCACAATACTACCAATCCTTGCAAAAGTGGACCGTACTGGACGCACGGTCACTTCCGAAAACATCATTATGTACTTAGTATGTTGGACCTGGCAATGTAACGCAGTGAAAATTAGTATACTGTTCTTTTGAGAGTTCACACATTTTCTGTCGGTGCTCGTTTTGTCTAGACTCTTAAATTGTGAGTAATGTTCAATTTGAAACGAACCATATCCTCGACTCCTCGTGAATCCTCCAAAATGTGTGCTATCAATTTCATCTTTGAACTAACATGGTTATTCTCGGGACCCGCGTACTTTCGTGTATAAGTTTCCACTGGTCTGCTTGACAAACCAGATGAAGGTTTAGTCATGATGGTTCTATCGATGTTTCCTCCTGTTTATTTGCTGCACTATCAGGTGGTCTCCACTATCTAGGAACCAAGGTATCATTCTGAAGCTTAATACACTTGTGTTTAACAATGTACACTTTGTTACTTATTTGTACTACTATCGGTAGCTTGCAGAGCAATCTGACTAGTTTTCTTCAGAGCTTCAGCAATCGTGCTAGTAACTTGGTAACGATCGTAGATCACATGAATGGAACCAGGACTATTCTTCACTCTTAACAGAAACAGAAAATATAACAAGTTACAGTGCAAATTATTGTTCTCTCTTCATAAACTTATGAAACCTCGGATATTTCACGTTACGGGTGTTTTATTTTCATGTACATTTCACGAAAAGAACAGCCAAACTTCTGATGATAATATGTACATTAATCAAAGCAAAAAGAATGGGGTTGATAAATATTCAGTGCGATATCTCGATAAGCTCACTGTGGTTGCACTCTGAGACCACAAAGAACGAGTTGCACACTCCGCATATCCATTATGGGCGAGTCCTTATGTGCTTGATAAATGTGGAGACGCGGCGTTCGGCTCACAGCCGGAGAGCTGGACAGCTTCGCCTCTTCCACGATTCATCAGTTCTAGAAGAAGTGCGTCGTGCTGAGAAGCTACAGAGAACGGTTGGTTCATATGTGGAGTCCAGTATTCTGCACCTGTCATTCTTCTGTTACACCGGTCCCGAAGGTAATCCGAATCGTAGTACCTCGGGAAATGACCCATTTCCAGTGTATGTCGATAATTTGGAAATTCGGCACCCAAAGTTCGAGCAACAGTTGGAGGTGGGTGTAAAACATCCCAAACCTCCTGTGCGTTCACATAGTGGCATTGGGTTTGACCAAAAATATTCCGGACTGCCGAAGCCCTACCAACATGTGTGAGGGTGTGGTAACGACCATTGGTTGGACCTCTGCTTTTAGAAACAAATTCGTCGTCGAAACTACAAGAGGCAAGCGTCGAAACAATAACTAAGTCGGTCGGATCCGCGACGGGGTTTACATCTGATGTTGTTGAAGCTTTCGTGCACTCCATGTTTCGTGTGTCCTTCAGACAGGAAGCAGACGCTGTGCCACTCTTGTCAGGTTCCGCATTTTGCGATAGAACTTTTCAAAAATGCAAGAGAGAAAACGAACAATGGTCAGTCGATACAAGACAGAAAATGAAAAATAGCCGACCAATAGTGTTAGGTCACTGTATCTAAAACAGCTGGCAAATAATGTCATTTTTATGGCGCTCAGTCCAATCATCCCAAATCGATGCTTCGAAGAAGGGAGAACGGAATTCTGCAAAACCTTATAAGCAAAACATTCTTAAGCAGTTCGTGTACAGCGGCAAATTCAAGGTCGTCTAAACAATCCAGACTGAAATGTAGGGCATACTGTAGCCAACAGGCAAGTTATCAGGGTAGGATCAAATACGGTGGACTGCAAGTAGCCCGTGTGTTTGAGACACGAATTTAGACCCGAGACATCTAGTGAATGTGCGCCGCAATACCCTAGACGGGCGACCCGGATTTCCGATGAACATGATTAGCGCTTTTGGTCGTACCACGGCTGACTGAGTGGGTGGCCGACCAATGTTTCCGTAGCCTTTAGCCTGGCGTCGACTTGGAAGCATGACCATGACGTATGAGAATTTCGTAATCCCTTTTATCCGGACCACAAGTGTGCGCCTATCGATCGATCTGCTTTGGTAATAAAAAAGCTGTCTAACCTGTAGGTCATTGTGTGATTGCATCTGCTTGAACTGTGAGAACTCATGTTTACTTCAACCTAAATCTAGCGTGTAAAGAAATATGGATGAATCTCCAGGTCCACCGTAACAAACAAATCGTTCTTGTAATATTCATTCACCGTCTACCTGACTGAAGTACAGTTTATCAGTATGTAGAAAGACAGATTTCATACCCACTTCAAATGCAAAATTGCCCATTGGACATGGATCCTCTTTGCTCTTGCTAACCAAGCGGTGAGTTTCATGAATGTTTTTAATTCACCGTTTCATTTTGATGCTGAAACAACCAAGCGAAACCGCCGATTTGCGTTGTTGCACTAAAAATTCATGTTTTTTTCACTAGGACATGTTTAGCTAGTGCACATATACGTACATTCGAATGTACAACATTCATTCTTGGATCAGCCACGAAAGTTTATTTTTGTATTCGCAACCCGACCAGCAGCTATTTTGGTTGGCCAATCGATGCTTGGTCAACGTTAACTACGTATCAAGACAACAGCAAAATCAGAGATTTAAAACATGAAAATTACATTTGGACAGTATGAAAAGACCAAGGTATCAGTGGGTGAGCAGCAACAACTCAATCTGCCCTTAATATGAGATTTGAAGATGTGAGAGAATGAGTTTTTTGTACACTTGAAAAATAAACTTGTTGATTTTACTGAGCACCGAGCGGGGCTTTCCAAACGATTCAGAGATTGCCTTTGGTCCGGTGCGATTTTGGAAATATCAATGGACCCACTGGAAATATATCACTGTACTTCTTAGTAGATAGATCGATAGTCATTATAGGTAAACACCCAGACATCCAGATGAAGCATGCCGGAAACCACAGTCCTGTGTAGAGGGGTAATACTACTCTCCTCTTTTAAATCCCCACGTAAACGACGATGCCTTTATTTCCAGATAATAACGAACAGCCAACCCAATCAGACCGAACACTGTGCATCGGTGTGATGAGGATTCTCAGTGATAAATAAGATCTTTGTTTGATTGTGCTGTCTGCTCCACTTGGTTTATCGAAACTGCGTACAACCTGACAATTCAGCATCAGGCACTCCACGAAAACTCGGGTGTGCGAATACTTGAAAGAGCAGTGAAAATGTACATTGTGCAATGACTTACCCGGCTAGACGGTCACCCCACCGGATTCTGTTGATCATGGTTACGTACCGATCCGTATAATCATGAGATGGCAACTAACGGTTGTGCGCAATGGATGTAATACCGTGACCTCATAATTGAACACATATGATGTGTATCATCTACCAAGGTGGTAACTTTGTGATTACACAACTTGGTGGTCGGAAACATTACGCGATATAATAATCTGTGGCAATCAACGGTGTACAGGAATCTATACCACAGGCAGCAGTTTTAACTAATCTTATTTAGTAGTTATGGAGTTTTCGTCCTTTTATCCTTTTCTTATATGTTGAGACCGATTGCCGTTCAAGACAGACAAACATGCTGTGGTCGATAGTCGGCCTGTTGAAAAGACTACTAAATAAACGAAGAACAGCGTGACTCCATTTCAGCGATTTCTACCATCATGGGTAATATTGACTAATCGACATTTCAGTTTACGTATTGCAGAGGAACGCAAACATAGAAAGACTTCACAGCCACTTAGTGAGTAAGTAAAAGGAATTTATGTCATGATGGGACGTCCTACCCTCAGTTATAATAAGTACGGACAGACAATGTTTCGAACGCATTAGGTAGAAAATAAGTCTACGTAACACTATAGAGCAACCAACCAATCAAAATTACTATCACCAACTTTCAAGCTGGCATCGTCTACTGTAGTAGATTATAAACCACAAAAAATTGTAACTTTTCTTAACAGAATGTGCTTAATTTCCTTCGAAATACGGTTTTACATTGTCAGTTTACTAACATGCTACGAAATATTGACTCACAAGACAAACACGCGTTCACCTTACCTGGTATCGCACTCCTGATTTTGGTATAGACGACAAACTGAAACGACTCAGCGGGAGGAGAGTTCAACCCACATGGCTTACCTAACTTTGACGCCGTCAGCTGGTGTACGTTTGTTAATGTGGGTTACTCATGCAAACTGAGCACTTGCAAGAATCTCCGAATTCAGCCATGGGTGTGAATCAAAAAAGCAGACGAGACAGTGATTGACTATTCATAAAATCGTCACAGGTAGTATATCCTTTAGCAGTATCTCCAACGTAAACACTCATTTGCAAGTAACACCAGTCTTGGGCTCTTAGGCAACTCAACCCACAGGAGACAGGAACAGCCAGGCAATAGATTTGCTGATCAATACCTGCTAATTGGAGGATGAGGTAGCAACTGCAAACTAATGGAAACAAGAAATTCTAAGTTGCCGTTTTGGTGAGTTGCAACCACTAGTGTTTCAGGTTTCTTCTGGTAAGAAGGAATGAAACGCATACGATGACTTCACACCTTTTGTTATGGAACTCATGAGATGTACCGTCAATGAGCATTCTGGATCTCTGACATTCTTAGAAGATCTGGAATTTCACACTGGAATCTAATGGGCTCGTGGATGCTGTCAGACGGTTAATCCGGCGGACGAACTCTGATGTGATAGTTTTGTAGTCCAATTATTCAGGGGCACTACGCACCGCAACCGGTTCCAGTAAATCAGGTGGCGTTTCGATTTTCGATTAAAACTGAACGACCGAAATGAGTGCGTTAGACCAGGTGAAGGTGAGAGTTACTTGCGAAGCACGAAGTACACAAACCTTATTCTGTAGTCTTTATTTATCATTAAATTACAATTTTGGACAAGTAAAAGTGACGACCTCGTGAGGATCATTGAAGAAACCTTATGGCCGAATCAAACCAAAACAGCTGAAATAAGAACCTATGAGACAACAAGATGATACTTTCTGCTGACATTTCATGGAAAGTGATTTTGTGATTAGTTCTTGTGCTAAAAGACACAAGTTGATGACCCCTCTGTCAAGTTTGCTTCAAGATAGTCATCTACAACTCGCCTATGGGGAAAAAGTCGATTGTGATGATATTATGCGGTAAAGCAGTCGCGTTATTCTTATTTTCAGCAACATGGTGAAAAGGCACAATAAAGAATGTTGTTCTGTGTAACGATGAACGGTCGTTCTAATTGGTCTACTTGATCTGATCATCTTTAATGTCTGAAAATATCAAAATAAAACTCTTGTTATATACTTGACGGGAAAAGGTTCCATATAGAACTTTACCAATGTACACAGAGACATTCACCACGTGACGGTCCGCTTTTCAACGGCATGTATTATAACATCAATCCGTACTTTGGACACAAAAAGGGGGGAGATATCAAACATACGGATATCATAATAAAACCAACTTGTTATTATTCAGAGACCATGAAGAAAATGCACGTAGCACGCCGTCAGCTCTATATAACACAATCTCAGACGTAAACACTATTCTGCAAAAAGCAATTTGATTTCACCATTCAATCAACCGTTCATTTGCAAAATGCCTGCTTTGCTGATGGATTGACAATCAGTACTTTCGATGTTCGTGTTGCTAGTCATCAGTATATATGGCACAGGAGTGTAAGTTAAAGGAACTGCTATTTACCAACATAAACTGCTAGGTAATGACCATTTTTCCGTTTGATACATAATATTTCTTATAAGTTTCAAGGTGGACAAAGAATCCAACCGGAATCTGGATTTTTCCTTACTAGGTCTGTTCCAAATTTATCAAACCTGCCAAACTATCTATCAGTAATCCAATTTCATTTGTCACCCATGACGTTGACGGGGTTCTACATGAAATGGTTAAGAAATCTTACTTGGGCAATCAACCATCCTGATCATACTACACAGTGGGTTAGATGAATGATTGGATCCAAATACGAAATTTCTGAGCTTTTGGCATGGTATCGTAGGTCACCTGGTAAAATGCCTGCTGAGACTGAACATGCTGTTTCTATCGTCGGTTCGGATTCAGCCGAAGCACAAGTTCTTCACAGTTACATCACTTCTAACTGATCAGATCCACCAAACTGCAAATTCTCCCGTCCTTTTGTGGCCATTTACCCGTGTAGGCAGCTTGCAGCACACGGCTTCAAATGAAAGACTAACTCTCAGTACTTATGCTTAATTAGCGCAACCAAAACGAGGTGCGTTATATACATGTATATACATGTATATATATATATATATATTCCCGGTAACTTGTGTTCGCTACGGGCCACTTTCATTTCATCTTATTTTGCTGAGACAATGGTTAAACATGGCTACGATAGCTAACCGGCCAATATTGTCCGGCGGCGAACACTGACCAGTTTGTCAAAACGTAGTCTAAATTTTTGTTACGTTTCTCCAGGGATTTGATCTTTTTTTCATATAGTCTAATGATACTACAATTTCAACGGGATACTTGAGCTATGCACCTGTAAAAACCGGAGGGATCGAAGAAATGTGAATGCAGAGGTAAAAATTACTGAATTCTTCAGTGAAAATTAGTTACGAAGGCATATTTTGGAATGTTAGCCTGATAAAACAGAGAAATTATAGTGACTTATGAGGTACCGGTAGAAACGTGTACTTTAATGGTCTTTCTCTCAAGATGTTCAAGCTGAACTCAGTGTCCTAAACTGTTAGTTTCGGAATTCTTTTTCTCACACAGATATTTGAGACACTTACTGGTGTCTTCGGATGTCGGAATCGAACGCTCAACCAGAGCAACTTCATCGTCCATGCACGATGAAGTAAAACCAGGCTCCGTGTAGTTTGATTTCCTTAGCTTTCGCTGCTGACTCATCTGTACTGGTTGACAAGTTTGATCGATTGCATCCGGTTGATTAAAGTCTTTCGTGTGTATATCAGAACTGGTTGTGGGAGAACGAGATTTCTCTTTCGACGACAGTCTGACGTTTGATAGCTTCGCATAATCTATGACCATTACCAAAGGCGTGGTTTAAATATTGTGCAGGAAAATAAAGAAATCATAACTTACGATTGGTCGACCTTAAGAGTAGTATTTATCTAACTGAAAAAATTGGATTTTTCATTTGGTCGTTTCATGATAAGTCAGAACGATTCGGTTCATTGCTCTCCCTAACTGGTCACTTTACAAACCGGCGCCCACACATATATAACGTTTTTGACAAAAGTCCCGAGGATGAAGGAGAATTTGGTCAGAATCTTGTCACGTTTTCGATGCACTCATATTTGGTAACCAGTTCGTCAAATTTTGGGCCGTATTTGTTTTGAAACAGTTCAAACAAGTCCAATTACAGAAAATGAACTGTCTGCCCTATGCTGAGTCATACATGACAATAGCCTTTGAAAGATTCAGATAATTTGGAAATACCACTCACAGGATTTCGATTCAAACCGTTTGGCTGAGAAAACCCAGTGTAACAAGACTCATGCTTGAATCTAAACGAACTAATGGGTCACCATTGGATGAATATCAGTCTAAACATGACACATCAATTAAGGACGTTGAGGTACTTGTGGGTTTATGACTTGAGTTTTTTTAAAAAAAAGCTATAATTGACTGCACCAATTATCACGGTTGATTTGACTACGATTGTAGTGAATACTTTTGGGCTCGACGATGTCGATCAATCATACGTGAAATAGTTAACTAACACTGAACTTATCACCGTTGACAAATGCATGAATAACATGAACAATGAGGAAGCAACTTGTGATGCAAAAATCGTAGAAATTAGTTTTAATCCCAAAGGCAGCTTATCAGTACAGAGCACCAACATTGACAACACTTTAACTAGGTGATGGGATTCACCTTAAATGACAAGTCTCTTCTGCTGATCGAAAATTGTAACGAAGTCGTTGGAAAACCAGATGATCCGATCACCCCCCCCCACCCAGAAAACATTAGGCTGTGTCACTTATTAAAATTTTCGTCACTACCAAATATTTCTCGATTTTCTAAGTGTGTGAAGCGACACGTCATCTTTGAATGCTGTTTGTTTCTAAGGTTCGTGGTAAAGCTTTTGTGACAGTTTTTCGTACAAATAACTTGTGGAACACAACTTAACGGATCAGTAAGTTTTTATGTGAATCTTATTCCTGGCGTTCTGGCAAATAACGGGCAACTCAGAAAGATTTTGCAAACTACAGGCTGGTCTGTAATTCACACAACATTGCTCGGTGATAGTAGCAAGAAAGCATATGTGACACAAATCTGGGAGATGCTGTACTAGGTGTCAGAAGCCTACCACAAAACGAGTTATTCAGATTCATATTTTCATATGAAAACACACTCGTAGAGTTGTTTGCATCGAAGACGATGTCTTTTCCTAAAGACATATAGGGTGCACACTACTTCGGGTCAAGATATCCAGGGTGAGGTAGTGCGCGGAGAAACAGACAGCGGTAAGCCGAAATCAGTGTACTATACTGACCCGGAAGGAGGCTTGATACTAACTTACCAAATTCACTACATACCACGCCTCTCACTGAAAAACTTCACCCCATCAGCTAGGATCTCGTCACTAAAGAACTACTTTCTTAATTTTGAGTTTCAAATAAATAAGCTGCTGGGTGCGCAAAATCTGTCAGTTAAAGTATGCTCACATTAGAAAGCGTTATAAAACTCTGCGAGCAAGACCGACTCACTTGAAAGGTTCAGCCCTCTATTCGACCGACAACTACACGAAGTTTAACTGAAGCCACTCATATTTTGGTCAAGTCCTGTAAGAACAGGACAGATTACCAAATGTTCATATCAGCTTAAGCTTCTCCCTCACCGATTTTACCTGCAATTGGACGCATTTACACGTATGGTATTGATGTACCATTTCAATGGGTCTAAACGTCCGATATAACCGGGGCGCACGACGGGGAGCCTATGAAATTTCTATCCTGGGAATCCATAATACTCAGTGGTTAGTTTGGCAATGGTATGTACGAGGTTCAACAATTTCATCACTTTGCTAATTTGCGTTCTTTTACCTAGGTTGACATCTATAATATGAGTGTTACTCAATCACTGGTCAACTGTCGGCAACCATGCCACACTGGTCTGACGAAAAACATGGCTATCGCCCACTGGCTGTAGCAAGTTCATTTACACCTGTCATTCTGATTACAGATAGACAGGCATGTTTACGTTTCACTTAACAATGACCGTTTCTCCATCTAAACCAGTCACACACACACACACACACCACGATGGCTCAATTGGATACGTAGGAGGATATTTCCTGACCGATTTTGCCGTAAATGTCCAATTTATGCACTAGATTCAGACGGACCTATCGTTAGCAAAAGCAGAGCTGCATACTGTTGTTTAAGATCATAGTGAATCCAGATACTGTGATTCTTCGGTTGAGTTGCTCCAGAGATTGATTTGTCGGGAGACATCATCTGGGTTGAATTATCACACGAGGATAATAGTTGATGGCTTGATAGTATGACAATATTTTGGAGACGGTCCACAAATTTATCAATAAACGCCTCCGAAATAAAAACAAGCATATTCGGGTCAAGTTTATTTTATACAATCTAACAGGAGAAGACTGAACAGACCCAGAACAATATATACTGGTAATAAGTGCAACCTGATAACTCATTTCCAAAGGAAAACGCGATCGATAAAGCAGTGGATACAACTGTCTGCCTGTATCAACCAACACAAAAATTTGGGAACGTAAATAGAGACGCCGGACAACTGTGCACAAACTGACCGACTATTAGAAAAGTACTCTGTTAAACCGGGACACGGGTTCAGGGATTATAGTTTCTCGAACCAGCCTGACAAACTTTGCTGAGATCTTACCTATAGGACAGTACAACCCCTAAGCGTACGAAAGCAACTCTTGACACTGTAGTTAGGTAGGAGGTAACTGATCGATTGATACTTTGTGTTCCTGGTTTTATAGGTTCGAGCCATTACTTCCGTTTGGCGGGTTTGCATTTCGTTGCGCAGTTTCAGTTACCTGTTCCAAAGTGACCAAAAAGTATTATTATCCCGACTACACATATCTAACATCCTTCCACATATTACAGATCGATTGCTTTAATTTAACTCATGGCTGCTAACGAGGCCTATTAAAGTTGGGGAAAATTTACTTACGTGCTCACCTTAGGACTAACTCTCTAGCAAGAAACTCTTCCATGGGCCAGATTGTGGTTCACATACTTTTCCACTAGACCACGAGGTGATGGTCACTAAGATTGCGGAAGCTAAGTGGTTTACCTTCCCCGACTGTTGTGCTTCCTTCTCTTAACATCTTGGCTTGATTGCAAGACTCCCGGATTAAAGTCTGCCGCCTATTCACATTCGGTGGATTTAATTTTTGGTCACGGGTGATGCTGATGGGACCCAACTAGGTCGAAAGAGTTATCCACCACCTTGCTGGTGGTCACTGAGGTCAACTGGTCACGAAATCCTCCGTCAAGCCCCTCTATGACTGTCTTGGACGGCTGCTCGTCCGCACGCTTATCGCAAACGGCCGATCGATTACAACCTGCGACAAAAGAGAGCACAAGTGCTGAGGCGATTAATTCATGCACACTCCCCATTAACCTTGGGAACGCACCCCAGACGAGTCGAAAAAATTGTCTATCACTTCGTTGATGGCTAATGGACCAACTGTTGTTGAAAGCAATACTTATCTACATTGAAGAAACGAGGTTTCCGAAACCATACAGATAACGCGCTTCGAAGCTTGGAATGAACCCATTTGCGACCCCCCACCCAAAAAAAAGAGTAGTCTTCGTATCGGATGACATTCTGCATAATTAAAGAGGTGAGCAAAAGACTGCTGATCTTTCCGTCCATGTCTTTTCACAACATAGTGAGTAGTTGTCTTGCTTGGAGTTAGGCTTTTACTTATGGAAACTATGTGGTTTGCAATTCTTTGTTGTTCATGAAATCTCACGTTTGAATCAATCATAATATTTACAGAGATCATCATCAGCTGCGAACAGCCCCACAAAGTTATTGGTATGTGACGCCATCAGGAAAAGGTCGCATTGTGGTAAGTCGCAACGTTTCAGCTGACTGACTTGAGGACTGCTTCCATTGGTTACGTATGGATGGGTCCGCAGTCACTGTCGAACTCCAGTGAATTCCGGTCAACTATGACCCCAACAGTTTTTGAGAAATCGACCCCCAAGACTTTCGCGTCTACAACTAGGTGGCGTTACATGCTGTGATCATCTGTACACTCCAATAAGGTTTTGTTCTACAAACTGAACGTGCCCCCTATTCTAACCACCAATTATCAAATATCATCATCATTCTGTCCTTTCCTTTTTTGTTCGTTCTGCTGACTCCGTTTATTTCAACCCTGGTTTACATACAATCCCTATGAAGAAATCTCGATAACAGACTGAGCTGGGAAAAAAGACGAAGACAATCAATCGCACAAGACGCCTGTATTTCCAGTGTACGATCCTTTCACGCTTGAATTGGGCTTACATTGGTTGTAACAAACCTTCTATACTGACGCTGTGTTCACCCTAAACTCATCCATCATGTCTCAAAGCCCATGTCTCTACGTGTTCTCCGACTTGTTTCTTCAAAAGTGTCACTCTATCGGTAATCCTATAAGTCCGTGTGCAACCTGTGACAAATTAATGATGTCCATCTGGTTGACTCATTGTATTAAGAGAGCCTAGTGTTCACGTGACAGCAACAAATCATTGGTTAATCGATCTGCCAATGGCCGTTCCCTTGATTTTGAGATTAGTTGGGGATGACTCTTTCGTAAGCTTTAAAGGGCAACGGTAGTTATCAAATGTTCCATTCTCAAGTAGACTGGTGGTTTCCTGAGTGATTTGATGTTTCTGGTGCAATTTTTCACTGCTAATGACTTAAGGTATTCAGTCATAAAACTCCCTGAAACATCGGCTGAGCTCTCTAGTCCAGATTCCAGTACATACTCCTCGGCGACCAATTACTTCAAAAAGCCCCTCCATTTCGCATCCAGCAAGGCTTTGACCCCGCCCTTCACAAGCCTTCACAAAGACAACAGGATGGTCATAGTGGTTACGGCTTTCTCCAAATCTCTTGCTAAGTGTGGTCGCGGCACCAATTGTGACACCCAGAAGGTTGCCGATAACATTGAATTTTTTAATGAGAAAAGTGATACACACTTAAATTCATCAACATGATCACAAAACTTGCCCACAAATAGTGATTATATTTGTGCTCATCCAGTTGACCAGTGCGCGACCGGGCATTCAGTCCGGTTCCTTATGCCAGCTGGTCTTAGTGGATTGCAGTGCTAAATGTTCGAGAAATCCTGTTTGGAAAACTGTTCCACCGAATCCTTTGGAGGATTCTTCATGAATCAATGGGCTAAGTGTTAACTGAATCCAAATATATGGTTTCTGGGCTTGGGACGTGTCCTCACAGTTCAACTGGCACAGCACTTACCATGTCTCGGCATGCTGTTTCTGTCGCTGGCTCGAATCCAGCCGGAATTCAAACGTTTTGAGCTTGGCTCTTTTTAAAATAATGCAGTCCTTCAGACTAGGTATCAGTAAAACGAGTGGTCTTTGTGTATGTATCTCTTGCAAGTTAAGAGTATTACCAACAGCGTTTGCGTTAAGATGGTCTATTACACACCGATGTTCCGTTCAGTCCGCCAAAGTGGTACTCGAATGTATCAAGAACAGTTGAGTGAACAATCCAATATTAAGCATGCGAATGTGAGCCAGAACGGTTCTAACGAAATGGCATTGCAGTGATTACAGTAACTTAAGTAGGTAGGATTTACTGGGAAACATTTCTCCCCTCAAGGATAATTATTTTCACCTTGGAGGCATTTAGCACCCCTTGAGAGTTGTTTTTGTTGCGGAGGAATGGCGCACATCTCTTGATGGTCTACTTTGGAACGAACGTATGTCTCCATCTCCGTAGTCCGTTCGAGTTTTAACAGAGAGTGGCAGTATTCAGCGTGTGACTGTACGAATAGGTAGTCAGCGTGGTTAACATTACTGATCTCCAGTGATATCCGAGCGTATCTTTAGCATTTAAACGGATATTTTTGACTGTTA
The DNA here is from genome assembly GCA_008508345.1 of Paragonimus westermani. NCBI lineage: Eukaryota > Metazoa > Platyhelminthes > Trematoda > Plagiorchiida > Troglotrematidae > Paragonimus > Paragonimus westermani. Next base: position 145,333 of record QNGE01000879.1, read on the forward strand.
TTCTTCCGGGAGGAGAGCTGTCATCACGAATAATTCGTCCCATTGGCCATCAGCGAAGTGGCGGACGACTGCTTCGATCTATCTAAGACTGATCGGCACCACCTATACCGCAGAACAGAACCCACGGTTCGTGAATATGCGGCATATCGTAGTGCATGAACTAATACACTAGACCATGGGGTCACGGTCACTGGGGTTTCAGAAAAGTATGCGAACTAATTTCTTTGACCGTCGTGCTCCCTGTGCCCACAGGCTGAAGGTGATCAGCCATTTTCTGTGATCTATTTCAGCCTATGGGCGAAAGGGAGCATCAGAGCTGAAGAAACCAGCTCTCGAAAAAGGTTGCTCTTCTGCTTCTCCGGATTAGTAGTTCAACTCGGCTGGTCCTGTTTGCACTACAAACCGGGTCACTGATCGGTTCTACGGCGAGCTTGACTGTTGTGTCATGTTCATAATTCCAGGTACAGCTGTTTATGGTTTCTATACAGGTCGCCAGTTTGACAAGAAGACAACACTGTTGATTCTAAAGCCTCTTTGATCATTATTTTTTCAATTATAACTTATGTTTTTTGCTTAATCAGTTACCTCTTTTAAAATGCATAGACGTTGTACAACTATAATTTAACTTTACTTAGTGTTAAGGCTAAACTAACATTCCAATCTGTCGATTGAGTCTCTTCTTTCCTCTAAGCTGTCGGCTTTGTTGGGCAAATCTTGTTGACTAGAAGTTATCGGAGACTGTGCCCGTGACGGCGTTGACGATGTTTCTTGTTGCGTCTCAGAGTTGGTTTTTTTCTCTTGAGTGTAGGGACTGATAAAAGACAGAGATCTTCCTCGTCCAGGCTTGTTATCGAGGGAAACTTGTATACCGAATTCCGCTGTCTGACCTGGACGATCATCCTGCGACAAAAACAGGTTGAACCAGACAGATGATGTTGTTTGACCGATTTGACCGATTTACTACTGTTAGCGGTACAATGTACTTAGCCATGATTTCATCATCTACGGTTTCCAGCAAAAGCTTAGGCAAGTAAACACTAGCCCTCCTCTTAAGTGGGAATAATACCTGATCAGTCTTAAATAACGATTGAGTTCAACAGTTCAGTGATTTTTGCACGCCACCACAACGGTTGTACACTTTAATGGCACTGAAATATCGATGTCCAATCCGTCACGAACGTGATGCACGTGGAACTAGTGTTATGGGCACACTGTTCTCTACATATAATCGAAACGGGGTGACAACGGCAAACATGGTAACCAGAGCCTGCATCCAAAAGTAAGTCATATCGAACAAGGTAACTAAGGGTTTCCCTATCGCAGTTTTCTTGTAGCCTCTTCTCCCTGAAGTACAGTTCATCAGCAAGTTTTACTCAATTTCAGCTCAGATTAGCTACCCAGTGATCCCGCTTTGCGGTTGTTGTATACCAAGCAGTAAAAGAAGTTATCAATAAGACAAATCATTGATTGCCGAAAGTTGTTCTGAAACCGGGAATGTTTAAGTTTTGTTCCACTGGTGATGCTAGTGTTATGAGGGAAAAACGCGGATGACATTAGGACCGCACGGATGCTACATACTTCAAACTCACCTAGAACGCAAACATGCTTTTGTGCATGACACAAACCTCGGGAAGCCACGACTGACAATATCAAATTCATGCCAGAGTGTGTTCTAGTGTTCCTTGTATTTTACCGTATTAAATACTCACTTCCACCTGGCTAATAGTATGGTGTAGTCCTACACCTTCACTACATTAGCTTTCGGGGCAAATGGTAGGCCACCATTGTTCTTCTCGAGCACCGTTATTCTCTCACTTCTGCTTTGTCTAAAGGAAACTGCTTTTTCCAGTTTGTTGTACTTCGACAGTGGTCATTAATTTTTTTCTGGAACCCGTTACTCCTAATTTACAGCTGAGTAGAATCCCAAGAATGAGCCTATCACTGTTTGTGAAGTCATCGTGACTGAATGACACATTTTTCAACGGAAATGGACCTGATGATTCATAAAAGGAGGGTGGAAGTACACGTGTTCCGAGGTTTTATGGCAAGTATGCCATTAAGTAACTTTACTTCTATTCTCGTCTTGAATGAGGCTAGGCGAGATTTGTCGCTCGACATCACCTTGTGGAGTACAGTACAGTACCGTAAGCCAGGATGATATATTTGCCGAAACAGTTTTGCAACTTTGTCCGCCACCAGCTTCAAAACGGTGTGGATGAAGTCTAGGGTCATTGCCAGGCCTCTCTGTCACGTCTCACGTGTTGAGGACAAGCTGTGACACTAGCAGTCAAGTGACGTTTTTATTCATGTTCTCATAGCACTTACTACACCTCATATAAGACCATACCACCGAGCAGTCGAAATTACCGTACTGTGTCCAACTCAACATTAACTAGACATTACCTAGGTAGTACCCGTTCTTTTCAATGCCCGAACGGGAGATTCCATAAGTATCGGTTCAATACACGGCCTACAATCACACATCTTGTAACATAAATATGAAAAGCACGTATCAAAATGAATTTGAACAGCTGTGATATGACAGTGGTTGCATACTTTACAAGTTCATTCAGAAAAGCTCAGTTCAGGTGGGACCTTATCAATAGATTTCAAATATCAGTGCGTGCGCGAATTATTCCTCACCTGAATAAAACCGATTTTGGAGAAGTCAGTAGAAATACGGCAACTATTCTGTTGAAGTGAGTACAAACCGAAACATTCTAGCTATATTCATACGTTCGTTTGCAATTCACTTGACTGGATTAAAAGCTGAATATAAAGTTCATTGCTTACAAAAGTTTTAGTCATTTGCAATGAACATAGTAACAAAAGAACTCACAGTTAATGTTGTAGATTTTATGTTCTTCCATTGTGCATAGTCTCTTTGTCTTCTTCTGACAAACAGAGGGAAAATGAAAAAATTCTTTGATCTCTCGCACATTATGGAGACAAACTGCACACATTTATTAATGTCTATAGCTGTTTTACTACGGTAACGATTCACAAGAGGCGAATGAAGCGTTGAAAAATAGAAAAAACCGGCTGGATTATGAATTAAATCCATCACACACACACCTTTGTGAACAACAATAATCTTGCCAGGATCCCTATCTTGTAACCTGTTTCGAACATCATATAGTGTGTTTTGTCCGTTGCGTGATTTATATTGAGCGTGTCTAACGACAGAGACCGGATGTTTCATGTTCAGAAAGATTTGACGTCACGAAGTAATGGTTATTTTATCTGCTAGTTTCATTCACAGTCTCAGTGAGGAATTCTCCTCCGTACAACTTGTAAATAATCGAAAAACATAACAAGGTTTGATTATCCAACCAGAAGTTAATCGATAAACACGGCCCTGGCAATGGCCTTACTACACGTGTACTGGAAGCTACTACTCACGATGGAGCCCGAAATTAAGACGTGAGCAACATTCAAAAAGTGTGCTTCGGCCAACTATAGCTTTTCTATAAAGGCAATAATAGTACACTGCAAAAAAGTGCATTCGATCACAGTGTTTGGTATACTGTGTGTCGTTTATGCTGAGGAAGGCTACTTTGGCTTCAGTGCAGTGTACATGTCAATGACAATTGAATGCATCAGCAAAGCCAGTTATTCTTTGGTCATATTAGCGTACATCTCTTGGTAAGATGAACTTATCTGGTGATGGATACAGTAGGGGGCAAAATATCCACCTCACGGTTGGTGAAAAGCAGACCTGAAAAACCATCTGCACTTATCGAGCGCAAATGAAAAGTTATGGTTCACGGCTGAGCTGACAGATCTACAGTTAACCGTATAACTATGGGTGTAGCTTTTTCTCACTTCTGGTTTTGTGAGGTATGGAAAAGAAACTGATTTTTGATCCTCAATGAGCCCTTTCATCTACTTTCTGACAGCACAGACCACTGTCCACTGTTGAAAAATCTACCCAACAAGGAATCCTATCTTTCTGCCTACAAGCGACAATCCCTTCAAACGCCACACTCAGTTGAGTCATGACCTGTTTTCACTCAGTTATTGTGCATGGACACATTTCATCTCGGATTGCCGGTCTGCGCTGGTCACGGGTACGTGGGCTCAAGACCGTGTGCATAATGCTTCTCGATGTTCAACCCCAAACGAACACTCCCAGACCGGTTTTGTTCTTGTTTGGATTCATCAGATAGCCTGAAATAGGATCGAATTGGCTATCGTTCGCCTTATTGGACAGTACTATTAACCAATATAGTAACAGTATTATTAACCTAACAACATTGCTTGAGACGGATGCGGCCGGGCAATTAGGTCTACTGTCTCATAACACGAAAGGTATCTAATTCGATCCTAATTCAGGCTATCTCTACCTGATGAAGACCAACTAGAATGGAGCCGACTCTCGAGTGTCCGTTTGAGGGTGAGCATCAAGAATCATCATAAGTCAACTTCTAATTTGCGTCAGTTTACGTTGTGATTCTGCCGAACTTTTCGAACGTACCACATCATCCTTCGTAGTTTGGTTTACGTTACCAGTAACAAGTAACTTATGAATACCGTAATCAGGTGCTAGGCATAACTTCCGTTGACAACTGAAAGTGGATGCTTCAATACAGTCGTCCACTGTTCATTCAGCTAAATTATTCAGATAAGAAGTATCTTTAATTTCGGCGACTCCAGCAGCTGAGTTCTGGAACAACAGCTACACCGATCGAAAAAATGAACATCTCACCTGACAGCATAGTTAGAGACAGTTAACTTAGTACAGCAAGAAGTAAACGTAATGGTCTTCCTTGAGCAGTGACAAGGTTATCATTGTTTATAAAGTGCACTCAATTAAAAACAAAGATGCTGGTGATTGTACCTGACTTTTCACCTACCGCTTAACCACTTTACATCGGTTTTTGATTACTTAAAACACATACGCATACAGATATATGATAACGTGATTGCAAAAGACGGCCTATGACAGTTTGCTTTTAACCATTGGTATTTCAATATAGTTACTGTGTGTGAACACAAGAGTGAAACTTCTGTCCTGTCCTGGGGTGAGTGAATGCAAGGCTTTATCAACATAAAATCTGAAACTTTTATGATATCACTTGAGCAAATCTCTCAGATACAGAAAGTACGTAAGACGTCAGAAGAAACTTCTTTGCTTGACTTATTGTATGTTTTTGCAACGAGATAATTTGGTGGCAGACCGGAAGAAAATTTCGACATATATTTTATAAAAGTAAACAAGATTCAAGATGAAACTGCACAACAATAAAGTGGGCTGAACAAACCGATAGGGAATGATATAAAACGGGATATTTCTGATTACAGGAACCAAAGAACACCGAAAGCAGAGCATTTTTTAAATTTAACGAAAGGATCCAGAGTGTTAGAGTTTACGTGATCACCTAATTGATTCAAAGTACTCATGCAGACATTCATTAAAACTCACGCTGAAGGAAATATTTCCAAAAAATTCATCAGAAACTCATTATATCCCTGAAGTCAAGATGATGGACATTGGTTAAACATGAAGGATAACATAGTTACAACCGGATGACCAGAAGGCAATCACCTGGACCTTATTCGTTTGTAAGACGATTTAGAAATCTAGGAATGTCAATTCAGTGTAAATGGAATGCGTGGTGGTGGAGTAATGAAAGAGTCAGAGGTTTTCAAGGCGATACTCTAAATTTTTATGACAAAATAACACAGGCTAATGCCATCGAAACACGTTCGCCACAGCCGTTCTTACATTGTGGTATTGTACTGACCATGGTTACCGTGTGGATGGCCCAAAATGGTGCACTGTGGTTCTCGTTGTGACAACCATCTGCAAAAGTATTCGTAATGACGCTAGCTGTTGTTTATCTGGTTCCACTCCCCTCTACTTTTACCAAACTGCATGGTTGCCCTACTCTCTATTATATAAGACAGCACGATCACACCGTTTGTCTCTTAAATACTGGCCATTTTACAACGGATTTTCTCAATCGCACAACTTATAGCCTACTATAGAGATCATTACCACCGGCAACACTGACACACACACACACACGCACGCACACCATATTGACGAACAGTGAAAACCACCCTGGTGATGGGTACGATTAATTTGCCTGCCACACAATCGTATAATTATCACAGTGTGATTTGTCCAATTCTTACCAAGTCATTATAAGTCGGTTGACTTGATGATGAAATTCTCGAAAACGAATGTTTGTGAGCTAGTTGATTCTAAAAACTTGATGATAAAAAAAGACGATTGTTGAATATTTCCGACCGTGAAAAGAAAAAAAGCGTAGATCAGACAAACACTTTTCAAACATTCATAAGGAGGCCGGAAAAAAAAACAGTGAACCAGTGTCACTGCGAGTACGGTAGAATGCCAGCGTACACGGACTTTAGAATCATTTGCCTACAATTCGGCGCAAGTCTCAATCACTTTGCCTAGAAACGTAAGGCGTGAAACATTATTTCTGTCAGTTGGAATGTGCTAAAAATGATCTAAAATTAAAGTAAGCAGTACACATAATTATCGTTTTCAACAAAAACGGGATTTTCGGCATTCGTTTGCGTGAAAAATGGATGAACTGATAATGAGCACAAGTGAGTTGGCAGCTACTGAACGGCAGAAAAAATGTTGTGATCTTTGTCAGAATAGAAACTTACTCATCAGAATGAAATTAAGCAGAAATTACTAAATAAGGCAATTTGTAAACAACCTTTTCACTGTACTTGGTATCGTGAGTCAGAATATTCATGTGATGTCATCCATATCTATGGCATTTCGCCAATGACAAAATGCAACGATGGCAAGTTGGATGTTTCTTTCTGATAGGTTTGCACCTGAGAACTGCAAGCTACTGACAATTGACAGAAATTGATGGGCAAACCTGTCACAATGTTAGTTGCACTAGAAATCTAGAAAAGACTCAGNAAGCGTTGCAGTATAGGGGTGCAGGTTAGTGCATCCCAGAGAAGATAAGGATAAAAAGCAAAGTTCTCATTGGACTATGAAAAGCCAGGCAACGGTAAAAGCTTACTGAAATTATGGAAAGAATTTTTCATCCCTGGACGTAGTAACCCATCCAGAATTGATGCACCCTTAGAACAGGCTCTTACGTTCAACTTTTGACGCAACCCCTCACAAAACTGTTAGGAAAAAATAGTGAAAACATGTCGTACCGCCCCTTTGAGGGTCACGGCACATAGATCCACCCTATATTTTTCACACATAAAAAGCTGATCACTAAATATTCTTCCAACAACTTCTGCCCCTTACTTTCTAACAAGATGTGGTTACTTACTATGACAAAGGATCATTGTTGACTGGATACAATGCAAAATGTTGCCAAAGGAACGAAAGGCAGTATAACTGTGGCCCCGTGTGCGACCACAAGAAGAGTCCCGAATTCCGTGTAGTTGACCATAAAACTCTAAGATATCTTCTCTACAGACTACATGTTTCAGTGCTGACCTTAGTTGCAAAAGTTAACTATGAATTACGACGTTTTTTGGTGTGTTCACGCTTGCATTGCGTTCTGTAACTCTGCTGATGTTAGACTGTATCGATTTTCACACATGAAAGTGAACCCAGCTCATCACCTCCCCAACCTTGGGGTGCATTCAGGATTGAGAAGTTGTAGATACGACCAAAACGCATACTTTAAGTGTACATCAGTTTCGACGGACGGGGTCAAGCTGAAACAACGTATTTTAGGACACCAGTTCGTAAAGCAAACCACTAGGTCAGAAATCTATTAGGAGAGAAGGGATATGCCACCTGACGATCAACAATGTTAAAATTATACATCGAATCTAGGAAAATCATTCGCAGTGGCATAAATACGTTTCGGAATGCACTGCTATCTATTGCGGCTATACAAACATCAGTGCCTGCAACTTCAAGAAGAGGTGCTGTAGTGACGATAGTAAATTTATAACCCTGTCTGTCAGGTTATCACGTGAACTGGTTAGTTTCTACCTCGAAACCTTAACTTACTGAGGCCACGTTGACTCTGTCGTTAGCTATTTTACGTGCACGTTCACGGATTTCCGCCAGAACACCCATGGTAACGAGATCAATGAAGCGAATGTTCCTTTGTTAATTCCAAAACATGCCATTACCCATTTAATTAACAAAAATACCCGGTATACAGACTGTTCTAAAGCAATCCACTGGCCTTCCTTCAATTTTAGTTTCTAACCACTATTATGAGCAGATGGTACTAGTCTTTAGCCATGTTCCAGTCATTTTAACCTGTGAATTCCGTATATTATCTTCCGTGGACCCTGAACCTTGTTCTCATCCTCCTGTATACATTCCGACCGCCTAGGGTGTTTCACATTCGCCGTCGGGGGTCCCTGGCATCTTACAGGGTGAGACAGGCCAGTCGAATACATTAATACATTGTAGTTTATGTGTGTGCACCTTTCAAAACGATTTGCCCACAAGTTCTGTCTGACGTACGTACTTGAATCACTCAAACCACAACACAAAACGGGCATATTGCTCATGCACCTTCATTTTATACCTGTCTGTTAAATGATGAAACGCATAAAATCGATCCGCATAAATTCGTAAACCGTGATTGTGGAATAAAGGGGTGATCTGAAATGACTGATGTGTTGTAAGAAGAACTGCAGAACATTTGTGTAGAATGAGTGAAATTTTATGCGGTGATCTCCTTTTGTTTAAATACGTGACCTATTGGCTTTATCTAATACGAGTACACTTTTGAATGGTAGTTAGTACTATAACTCACATGACAATCCTTTGCAATTTATGATAAACGGAAATGAAGAAATCCCCAGGATGTGTGACAACGTTGCCAAAGTTTCCAGCTTAACCTATGGTCAGCTTGTGGAGATGTACGCAATGGTTATGAATGTCACCTCTGTAACCGGAAGTGCATTTGAGCAATTCTTTAGCATGATGTCCAGAAAACAGTTCTAGTACAAATGGCCAGATTGATGTCAGAATTTGAGATTGTACACGTTCACTTACTTGGACAAGTACCAAGCCAATACAAGAAGACCGAGGAATGTGACCACAATGAACACCAGTGCCGTGATTGTAATGGCGCGATCTACCGACCTTTTGACTATCGCCTCGGAGTCGTCTGTACACCAAATATAGAGTTGTAAACTGATACAGAGAAAGGAGAACACTCAAGGCAGGCAGATACAGTGATGTAACTGGTACAGAGTTAATTCACCAAAGTACGATATTAATCAGGAAAACATGGGAACCAGCCAAGCAGTCTTTGGGACGTGAAACCAAAACTGCTGTCAAAAAAGAAGAAATTTTTTAGGTGGTGGCTGGTGAATTATCCAGGACGCTGAAAACATTGACGTTATTGACGAAAGTGTAAAGTCCTCCTGAACATCAGTATGTTAAGTGATGAGTGTGGAAGGTTGGATCTGTAACAGCCATGTTTGCTCGTTATATTCAAAGGAAGGCCGTCGATTCGTTTGTTACTTGTTGTTGAGGCTCACAGTCATTCTCCAATTCAACATTTACCTGAACTTATAACCAACCAGTGTTTACAACGGTATAAATTCTATTTAGCTCTTATGAATTTTGTTCATTCACAGTGAGAACAGAGACACCCCAATCTTTTCAAAATGCTCCCGATAATGGTTTGGCATGAACATGACAATGTTACATACAAATCGTTCAGTCAACTGTTTGTTAACTAGATCCGAACCAGTGGCTTGGGTCACCTACTTCCACACCGCAACGATTGAGTTGAAGGCTCGTGAATTCATTCCTTCTTCCAATGCTTATCGCAAACCATCCGTTAGCTCGGATGGCGCAACTGTTCAGGTAGACGGCGTGGTTCGACCGTTCTGAAATCAATGAATCTTCCCTCAAAAGAAAAACTGGTCTGGCAGTCACCAAAATAAAAATATTTTCTCTTTTCAGAGTGCGCGCCGTAGGCAGTTTGTTTTCCATCATTTTTCGAATAGAAATAGCCAGTTAGTGATCAACGGAGAAAATTCTATTGAAGTGGCTACCATACAATGAATGAGCAGTGACACAACTGAACGGCACTTAAGACTCACTAACACAATTTTGTAAAGCGGTAATGTTCATGAAGTGCATGATACTTAAGAGTACGATTCATGATTTGTTGAGTATCATTATTTTTTCGGTAATAAACAAACCATTAGGGTAGAAGTATGTTTACAGCTAGGCAGAATGAGTGGTGTTCACTCACAATTTGGCTTAACTAGTGAGAAGCTGTTCAGAGGAAAATTTGATTCCTTTTAACATAGAACAATCAATGGAATGTGTTCATCTGCCACCAGAGTTGTCATAAGGTCTGTGAGGGAGAGGTGTTTTGTAGATAACCTAGGACCTAATTATAAGTCTACATAACACTTCACAAGTAATTTCACCAAAGCTAGTCATAAGTTTACCGCTGTAGTTTACAGCTAACCGAAATTACTACATGTCATATCAGTTGAATATTTTTGGAGGTCGTCTATTCACTCCGAAGTAATTACATGCTGTGGTAGTGACCGTTGATGTTACTCAGAAATATATGTGGCTGAGCCTTCGCATACGGTACATCTGTCGTGCCTAACGTGAGATCAACTTGGCAGTGGTTAACACGGTTGCCCCTCGAAAACGATACCGAATTTTCTTACTTAACTGTGACAAATAGATCTACCGCTAACGAGTTCTGCCAACAGGACAACTCTCTCCTGTCGCCTCGTTTCGGAAGAATATAGAAAGCTGTCATAAACTAAGTATATCGTTATAATTTGTATGCTTGCAACTCCACTGGTGTGGCCAAAAAAGATGTGCCGTTATTTAAATGATAAACGACACCCCGATCATCTCAGCATCAGCTAAACCGCACATTTGCTGCAAACGGGCGATATTAGGTGGAGGAGCTGCTACGGCGTATTAGATCCACTGCAGCAGATCGTTACTGAGAGGCAAACAGACGGTTCTTGCGGATTCCGTCAGTCACGGTTAGACGACTGCGATTAGTTCTACTCAGACTAAGGCAATAAGTTCAACAGAGATTCTGATAAACGTGAGATATCGGAATCAGCGAAATTTGAGCGATGTGCGATTCATTCACTAATAGTCAAAATATCGCCCGAAAATTTCAGTCATTTCTTATCCTTAATCAAGAATGATTCAGCCTCGCACGTTGTACACAGACCTTTCGGACTAACCAGTGGGAAACTGTGACAGTTAGTTACACAAAGAAAATTAGTGTTTACAACCCTAGCACATCGTACTGACATTATCATCCGAAAGAGCTTGTGTACATCAGAAGGAATCGTAATAGTGGGCGACTAGTGAAAACTTGGGATGTTTTCATGGGCGAACTGGCTGTACTGAATGGTGAACAAACCAACATCCTTGTTAGCATGATTGAGAAGTTTACATTACCATTTATCCCGGTATGGCAGTATCTTCAATCATTTGCGGCTGTCACAGCGCTAATTGTATGTCCGCAATTATCAGTATGTAATCCCGTATTAAACGCAACCGAAAACTTTTGAAGTGTGCTGCATTAAGGTGTACAAATAAGGTGTGTGCAGTGTTGCAATGAAGCACCTTCCACTAAGCGCTCATAATTTTGTATCAACTGATCACTCAACTCTTCTCAACAACCTTTCGAAAACTAAAAACACGGTTAGTCTGTTTATGTTTTTTGATCTGCCAAAATTAGCGTATGCTAACCGCTTGCTTCTTTCTCATGTGAATTCATACAAGGATGAACGGGGTGCGGTGTGACAAACAAGCATGCCACAAGATGAATTTAATATCACGGGAACAACTGATTTCCTCCGCTGCTCTGTAGCGATAAGCCAGAGCGATACAGTTCTCCTATTCCAAGTCTTACTTGTTCCAAGTCGGGCCCCAGTAGTTCAGTTGAAGCATATTTGTAATTTACGTCGAGAGAAAATCTGCAAGCTCGTTCCACTGTCATCAGTTGACTGACAGATTTTACGGGGCGTGTAGGCTGCTGATCAGTCAAGCCGAAAGTGGTGCGGCGTCCTATAATTGGACAACACAACTCCTACGCCAGACCTGCTCCAAATTACGCGCTCTATTGCAGTCAGATTTTTTAAGGTTGCTGCGCGGATGACCATTTTGTGAAATGCAAGCTACATCAAGAAGACAATGTGACGAACACAGGTTTTCGGTATCTCATTGTCATCCAATATATACAAGTAAATGATTAGAAGCTTGACCACGAACTGGAGTACAAAGATCGCTAAAAAACACGATTGTCTCTCACCCGGCAGACCGAAATCATACAGTTCATCTGATCTAGCCACCCAGGGTTGTCCATTCTGTTCTGGTCAACCACTCGGAACCAGTTCCACAACGCTGTCTGGGAACACATGTAACGTCTGCGATTCGATCACCTAATCGGACGGTGAGCGCACAATTCATCCGTGACCTTAGTTTCTCGTGGTCAGCGATCGATTAATTTTGTCCTCTTACTCACCAACCGCAATAAATATCAGTTTTCCATGATCTGTTAAATTAAAAACTAGAGCCTATACCACCGGACCGTGCACAGAAGCCCTGTGCTCTGTTTTAACCTGAGGATATGGAATGATCATTTGATGAGATTTCATAAATTGAAGCTAGTCATGTTGTCTTCTTAACCATAGGCATGCCACGTGACATGCCGTAATTGGAATGATTGAATGAACATCGCGGCCCTTATCAGTGCTTGTAAGGGAAGGCCCGCAGGTGCGACCAGCTAATAACGGGCAAAAAGTAATCACTCTATCTCAACAAGACCACCTACTTTTTGTGCTAGCTGAGTGGTTATTGCAGACGGAATTATTCATCAAAACAATCGGCGACAAGATGAAATATTCGGATGGTCAGGCAACGACGTGGTTAAGGATTACGTGGATAGCAAAGCTATATTGCTGCAGACCTGTCAATCAACGTAAGTACCGTCAATGATATCTGTCTAACAAGGTATCGCACGTTAGTTAACGTCGAATGCATGTTCACACAAATGCTCATTCATATATTTAGCCATATTTTATCGAATGTATAATTCAGAATAATGGTTTTTGGGATTGACCGATCATCGTTACTGCTTGAGTCGCCATAATATGCGACCTAGCTGAATGCTACACATACATTTACACTATATATATATACGTGTGTGTGAATATTTTTGTTCATATCATCATTTAACTGCTCGTTGTTTGTTGCCTGTAAGTAAATCCTCTCTGTTGTAATAAAATGCTGTTAACACCTCTCATACGACGTTGTCCTGTTGTGCAGCTTACCGTGAACAACAACAGGATCGGCATCAGACACTCATGTTTGGTGATCATTCAATGTCTTCTCAGTGATATGTGGAAACCACTTTAACCGTGCATAAACCTAAGTATAGTGGATAGTGAATTTGTTTTTGAATAGTAACACAACTCTCTGCTGAGTGCAACTAATGTATGGTTTTAGTAGTTGACGTCCGGGCAACAGGCAACAATTGACAAGCCATGTTAAACTCTTAGAAGCAGTAATTATCAACGTGTTCATAAGGTTTATGTAAACTAGCTTATTCATTTTTCTCCTAAGCTGCATACCATTAGTTTTGGTTATCAGTGTATCAGATGCCACTATGATCATGTTAAATGAGCCTCCCATGAAAGCAGGTGACCTGATCTGCTAAACTACTGTTAGCATAGGGTAGATGGCGAATCACGACAAAAAGCTGTGACATATTTGGACAAAGCAAAGTGATATGGAGAAGAAGCAAATATTTTTAACCAACAGAAGAGAAGTTTAGTTAAGCAAGATATCACCAAGAACTGTTGTGGGCAATGGTTCTGTTTTTCACGTTGTCCGCAGAGAATGCCCAACTCCGATTTCACAATAAACAAACTTTCATTAAAAAAATTGTTCAATCAGTGTTTGGAGGCGTCGCAGTTAAACGTTTACCCTGTGTTGGGGATAACTTTTCACTTCCTACGTGAAAGCCTATTCAGACCAAATAATTCAGCTTCCAGTTTCAAAGTATTCACGGCAAGTAGATGGAAAGTTGTTGAATGGACCCGAAAGAGGCTTTTCAGGCCAGCGCACAGAAGGGATCAAAACTTCTCATGGGTTGCCGACTGCTCACGCTGAATACAGGTTCGGTCAGACTGGTTTACGGTAGGTCTAGAAGGGATGTGGATAGTTGAGTTAAATTTTCTAGACTAGACGATAGCGTGTTGGATTCTAATGCACTTTGTGCAGTTCTCACCGGAGAACAGAAGACTTGGTTACATATTAATCCCTGATACTCGATACGACACGTTCGCCAGGAGTACAGAGGCGTTTCTTCAGTGGAGAGGTCATTTCATTTTCTGAAAACTAATCGGTCTAAGTATGACACACTGAGCAGAGCATCACTACTCTGTGCACGCACATAACAGTGTGTGCAATGCAAACGAAACACTTATCGATGTGTTCAACTTTGCTGGTAGCCAGTAGGTGGTATACAAGGCTGGAATCGCATGTGTACATGAGATGATGATTAACCGCAATTTTTGAAAGTTGTTGTTGACACTATACTTACATATATTCGTTTAAATGGCAATCGACTAAGTAGCACTGAGAATGGCAAGTTATATTCTTTGACTGTAATAAACCGGCGATGGACAGAAGCCTAATGGGTTTGTGACACAAAATTTGGGTGCAGAAGTTAACTGTTCAGGACACAAGGACTTGCCTATCGGAAGTGAGTAGAAGCACTCCCATTAGATCCATGTCAATGATAGCACTATTGGTCACACTCTCTTTATAATGCCTATGATACATACTGTTTTTCTAGCTTTGAATGTTAACCAACTTCTTAGAATATCCGTTTGCCAACTTCTAGCTTTGAATGTTAACCAACTTCTCAGAATATCCGTTTGCCAACTTCTAGCTTTGAATGTTAACCAACTTCTCAGAATATCCGTTTGCCAACTTCTTCAATCTCTCCTTTTCTTCTTGCAAACAGTCATCGACGCAGATCAGTCGGGCTCTCTCAAACAAGGTTCATACTGGACCTCATTTGAAAGCAGTTGGCACAAAGAAGTAAACTGCAAATACTGACCGCTCTAAGTGTTGTTGTAGTGCACTGAACGTTGTAGTGAGCCATCCTGCCTTCTAGTGAATGAAATATCTAGAAAGAATGAACTACCGTACGTTTCCCCTTCATGAGAAACAAAAGGATTGGGATTAAAGAAATCAGAAATGTTCAAAAATGAAGCCAAATGAACATTTGTGTTAAAAATCAAGATGTAATGTGCATATTGCGCATAGAAGCCGGTACGATCTACAACATCAGATTGTTGTTATTCGACCATTCTTACAAACATATCCGCAATTTTTTGGGCGCACTGGTCTACCTATCGCTACACCGTTAGTTTGTTTAAAAGTTGACCCTCCAAAGTCTAAACGGATATCCTCTGTGCACAAAAGTATGAATTCTTTGAAATAATTAATTAGGATGCAATTTCTTGTAGTCACTGTTTCAGTACAACTGCCAGCCGTGTGAAAAACTCTTTCAGTTCACTTGTCATGACTGCGTTTCCTTCGTGTACCCCACTAACTACTGATAATCTTAACCTTGCTTCTTCAGTTCCATTCTCATACAACAGCATGTGAGTCAGAACAGTTCAATTAAAACCATCAATCGAATACTTGAAAACAGTCAAACCTAAGCTCTTGTTTTCCTAGCAGGTACCGTTCCACTTAACCTTGCATCCACTTCACCGTCCTTTTACGAATGGACCTGAACCAAGTAAATGTAACCGAAGTATTCACGCTAACTTCACGGCACGTTGACAGTAATTATTCCTATATTTCCGATTTTCCTATCCGTCCATCTAGCCCTCCAAGACTTGGCTTGTGACTTGCGAGAATCTGGCTCGTTGATTCAAGTTAGCAGGATCCACTTAGATATACAGAAAACAGAAACTGTTAATCCGAAAGACATAACAGAACTCGACTCTTCCGGGTGTCCTGTTCAGGTCACTAAGAGATCGAATTGTCTTAGATATGTGTTCAGTAAAGAAAGTCGGTTCAATCCATTCAACAATCAAACCGAAGTGAACTTAATGCTGATTTGCAAAACGTGCGGCCTGAAAACATTCATTGGGTAATCAGCAGCAAACTTTTCTGAATCAAACTGATCACAGTTGATAATGTTTAACTCTTGCGTAGGGTTGCGAAGCAAAACAAAGTGAGATTTCCAAACGTTTTTCCCACAGAATTACGCTTCACTGCCTGTTTTTGTGCTTGACTGGGCCTTCATAACAAAAGGAGAATATTTCTTACCACACTGTTCCTCTCTGGAAATTATGTGAACCTTTTACTTGTAAAACTCGCAGTGTACTGGATGGGAGGAATTTCTAAATAATGAGTCTCGAATAGTCTGAACATTTATCACACCAAGACTCGTCTTCTGGACTTCCAGTGGCCTCGTGATTTACCTGTGTAGTGCACACAACACAGAGATACCGCTCAGTTTGTTGACACATCTGACAGTACTCCTCAGCTGCCTACACTTGGAACGCCTTAAATTGCTTACAACGACTTTATAAGCACTCTTCAGTGGAGAAACGCTACTGTTCGAAAAGATGAGTAAACGCTAATTGACAATCCCTAGTCGCAATGCAAACAATGACGTATTAGGCAACAGTTTCGACCTGGTTTAGTTCTGCCAACATTACACACTTCTAGAAGTCGAGCCCACGACTTGTTTGGCCGTGTCAGTATGGCGACCAAGATATTTGTCTACTATACCAAATGTTAATAATTATTGAGAAATGCATGTGAACTGTTGTCTTCTCGCTGTTATGCTACCTTGTCTCACAGGCCTGAATCGATCAGCTCTGTGTGTCTGTTCTGTAAACTACAAAGTAGCTAGTAAGAATTTTATTTTCATGACATTACTGTTCCTTTTGTTGTATAACAGGGGTGGTTTTTCCCTACGGAGACAGCGAGCACATCCGTACACTCAAAAGTAACCGTAAAGGGGAAATATTCAGTAGATACAGTATTTTAACAAACCAAACAGTGTTAATCAACAAGAGTTTTGTGCAGTAGTAAAACTTTTATTGCGCATCTTAAAGCCGTCACTTCACCCGGGCAATTTTTTTTATGATTTAGACCTACTAGCTGTAGGATTCTGTAGCAAGTCCTGTGTGTATCCCCCAGAAGTCGGGTATTATGGAAATTTCATCCGTGTCACAACTGCACGTTTGTTAGTTCATGGCGTCTTTTTCCTCTTCTGTGCCAGGAAAATCATTCATCCGGTGTAGTTCAGTACACGTGTGTTATCTGGCATCATTTTTACTACATACGCTAGCTACGAACTGTTAATTTAGATTGAGTGTCTTCCGGAAACTGTGGGCAACCTGAATTGGGCTCATCTGAAGAATCACAAACTAGCAGTGATCTGCATTTTTTGTTTCATTGTTGGTACCACTTGCATCGAGTGCAACCGTTTTATTATGTTCCAGCGAATTCAGACATCGTTAGTGTTTGAAAGATCCACCATTTTGTTGCCTGGTTTGCTAAGTACGTCTGGTACACGATGACTGGTTACGTTGTAGAACTGCAAAGTTCCACCTTTGAGACCGATATTCATTTTCCTGTTTTAGGCATTTCAAAATTGTTAAATTCCTACGCTGAACCAAAGAATTCGGTTATCTTCAAAGAAAGACTGAAGTCTCGACGCCCAGTAGGTTACTGTATTGCCAGCCCATTCTTCCCCCCTCTGGTACGGAATAAGTTGTTTGGATATTCTTTCATGACGTTGCCAAAATGACCGGATGCATCCTTATTTTGGAACTAGATTTCACGATACGCAGTGATCAAAGGGGGGTCAGTGATGTACATTATATGTGACCAATTTGCCAATGGGTGATTCAGCCGGAAACAGGGAAACCGTATTATCTATCACAAGCTGTGTAAAAGTTAGGTCGGGTTATCTTAGGTTGCTGATTACAAATCAAGCCAACAGCCTAGGGTTGTACTGATTGCGAATCCCCTCAACGTTGTGCGACTTTTCCACAACCTATCGTTGCGAACTAGAAAGGTAACCATTAGGGTACATCATAGGTTCGTGATTGAAGCCGGTCTAACGCACCTTCGTCAGAGGGAAAGTTTAATTTTTGTTAATGTTGATGAAACAGGACTCATTATAACCTTCTTCTTGGGATGTGAATGATGCTACACGGGTGAATGTTGAATATCTCACATTTTGAGGTTCCGGGCTAATCGCATATTATGCGTCCGGAACTACAATCTTAAAACTGGGTTAGAGTATGATAAAGCTATAGAAAGAATTCGAACAAACTTTCCGTAAATAACAAACGATGGAATCGTTATATCGGTTCGACCAAACTGGACAGCTCTGAGAACGTAACTTTGATCACGGTTTCAACATCGACAAATGGTGACTGATTGAAAGGAGAACCTATTTAAGTCTTCATTATAATGTGGAGTCAACAAAGAAGGGTACAATTTATGTAACACGACATGATCGGTAAGCCGTACAGTATTACCTTGATCATAATCAATTTTTTGCTAGCTGCCTTCTCGTACGATGCGATTGTGTGCGCCAACCAACAAAGTGGGTTATCGTCAGACGTCAATTTTCTAAGTGCTGTGAGATAACACACTACTTACACACCTGAATCGGCTCACTACTCCAACGTGGGTTCGATATCGAAAGCCTGCCAAGCCAACCCTATTGTTTGAGTTTTACACACGTTTCTTATTCGCCAATCCACTCTCAGTTCTTGTCCAGATTGGCTGAAACACTCGGCCAACTGTCTTGGAGAGGAATGATCCACATCAGATTTCTTATGCGTTGTTAGATGGAGGCACGTATGTATACAATGAAGTAATCGAACGAGAAAGCTTGAAGTGCACTCTGGCACGTAATGTCGTTCTGTGTACATGACATTCTCATTTACGATAATAGAACTGTTGGATTATTATACTATGCAAATGAATGTTTATGTTCAAGGTGTTTTGGAGGCCTACGTTACCTGTGCCGATTTTCTAAATGGAAGCTCATTGTACCATCCGTTTTCTTAGTCCACTAAAGTGACATCATTAGAGGATACCCCATTTCCTGTCGTTCCTGACCGGTCTCTCATCCGCAGAGCATTATGTATCATAGGCATTATGAAGAGAGTGTGACCAATAGTGCTATCAACAACATTGATCTAATAGGTGAATGTCAGGATTCTACGGAGTGCTTGTAATCACTTCCGATAGGCAAGTCCTTGTGTCCTGAACAGTTAACTTCTGCACCCAAATTTTGTGTCACAAACCCATTAGGCTTCTGTCCATCGCCGGTTTATTACAGTCAAAGAATATAACTTGCCATTCTCAGTGCTACTTAGTCGATTGCCATTTAAACGAATATATGTAAGTATAGTGTCAACAACAACTTTCAAAAATTGCGGTTAATCATCATCTCATGTACACATGCGATTCCAGCCTTGTATACCACCTACTGGCTACCAGCAAAGTTGAACACATCGATAAGTGTTTCGTTTGCATTGCACACACTGTTATGTGCGTGCACAGAGTAGTGATGCTCTGCTCAGTGTGTCATACTTAGACCGATTAGTTTTCAGAAAATGAAATGACCTCTCCACTGAAGAAACGCCTCTGTACTCCTGGCGAACGTGTCGTATCGAGTATCAGGGATTAATATGTAACCAAGTCTTCTGTTCTCCGGTGAGAACTGCACAAAGTGCATTAGAATCCAACACGCTATCGTCTAGTCTAGAAAATTTAACTCAACTATCCACATCCCTTCTAGACCTACCGTAAACCAGTCTGACCGAACCTGTATTCAGCGTGAGCAGTCGGCAACCCATGAGAAGTTTTGATCCCTTCTGTGCGCTGGCCTGAAAAGCCTCTTTCGGGTCCATTCAACAACTTTCCATCTACTTGCCGTGAATACTTTGAAACTGGAAGCTGAATTATTTGGTCTGAATAGGCTTTCACGTAGGAAGTGAAAAGTTATCCCCAACATACGGTGAACGGTTGACAGCATTATGTCCTCAAATAAGGTTCTCTTAGTTGGTTCCACACATTTCTTTTCTGATAAATTGACTAAAATTCCACGGATTTGGGTATGTGATGGAAAACGGTCAACCTGTATAAGAAAATTATATCCATTTAATTGTTATCAAGCAATTTATAGCTGGCAATTAACTTGATTCGATTCGAATGATATCCATTCAAAATGCTCAATTTGGTGTAGTTTTTAATTAATTATCTGTCGCTGTTGTTTTTTCGTGTGCAATAACTAAATAATTAATCTTGAACACCGGTTTAAAATAATACCCTGGAGCATTTGTGATAATCACAGGCACGAATAACTTCAAACACCACTAAAGAAAATGTTCTTCTACCAGAGGAGTATAAAACTCTTAACTCCGTCAGTCTATCAAAGTGTATGCTGCTGACAGTTGGGAAATAGCGAATTTTCAGCGATTACATTGATACTGTTAGAATGAATCTCATTCTTTCAACACAAAGATGAACTTAGAAAGCCTAATTACTTAGTTCATCGTAAATATTTTTTTCATTAACTAATAACCCTATAAGTGAAATCAAAACTGGCACTCTGCCAAGAGGCAACTACCAAACCGACTTGTTGATTGAGCTGCAAAGTCCAGGCTGAACGCCCATTGGAGAAGGAAGCATAACTTCATCATGTACTTTCATTGGAATGCATCTAATTGCATAAAATTCAATATCTGAACTTCATTTTCCTTGCACCGAGAGATCTTGTGAACTTCCGGAATTGGTCTCAAGTTCAGGAATATCACGTACGCTACACTATGGTGGGTTTCACAGTTTCGATACGGGAAAGGTAATTCGGAACGAGCTGAGTAAAACTGTATTTTCCTGTTTTGTATTTTTCAACCAGCGACACTGCAGACTTCGACCTCTATCGATTTCGTTTAACAGCCATACTCACTGCACTCTCTACTGAACTGGTTTCTTCGGGCTTTCAACGAGCTGTTGGCCTGAGGGCCAATCGTCTTCAGAAGTGACAAGAACAAACTGACGCACATACTTCTCATTTCAGAGTAGTAAGCAGAAGTTTTGGTGTAAAAGTCAGCCAAATAGCTGGGCTCATGCACTAACAAAAATGGGGATTACTTTTAGTTATGTCCGCCAGCTCAAACGATTCGCTTCTCAACTGAGGATTCGGCAAATTGATAACAATTGAACAGGTTTTACTACCGTTGTCTACTGACACGGAATCAAAACGAAATCGTGTACAACAGCATGTAAAATCAGCAACTCTGAGTTACGCCAGGGTAAGTGTGATCGATCGGACACAAAGTCACATCCTGTAAGAAAAGTTACGTTACATGGATAAGTTTTATCATAAACTTTGGCGACCCGGTTAACCAATCGTAACAAGATTATAAGTACCAGTTATGCCATTCAGTCAATAGGCTTTCATAGAAAACCCTTGCAATCTTTGAGTTAAATTGTAGTAGAGAAATTAAGGTGACGCTTATGACGTTTGTGACCTAGCACATCGGTGAAAAGATGTCCTAATTTCCAGAGAATATTACTTCGAATGGTTAAAAATCCCCAAAATACTCATCAGAAAAATGGTGTAGCGAATGACCGAAAACAAGCGTGTTCGCTACACCACTTTTCTGATGAATACTACTTCAGCTTTTTAGTTATTCAGGAATTTACCGAACACGTTCATCGAAGTATCATTCAAAACAATTAGAGACATTAAAGTGACCCTGTGCGTATTATGCTTGCCTCAAAATCGCTTACGATATCAATGAAATCAAGGAATGCAACTTGAGGTTGACTGTGCTTTTACGCAATCATTTTGACGTACAATAAAATGAACTCCACCTTCTACTTTACCGTTTTATAAGTAGTTTGGAATTTCGTAATATCTCGTCAGCATTACTTGAAATTATTCACAAACAAGCAATTGGAGCTTCATTTGAGCAGAAAGTGAACTGCACTTGGAAACACGAACTGTGTTGGAAACAGTTCAACCTGTCCAAAATAAATTACTTCAGGGATTTATTGATGGAAAAATTACACTTCATTTACCCTTTCTTGAATTTTAGCATACAGCCCTGCATTGTCTTTTGACAAATCCATTTCGGGTTCACGAAATCAAACAAGGTGGGATTCTCCAAGGTCGATCATATTGTTTCTTCACGTAGACACAAAGATGCTACGCTACCCTTAGTTTGGAAATAACCACATTTTCCAATGTAAAGTAATGTCTTTTGTTTCCTTCCTGAATTTTGGGTATGATTGCATTTCATATTACGTGTTCACATGTCGTACGTCGTAATATCATATCATCCTATTATCGCTAACCACTCGAGTCATAAAACTATACTGAACTAACTTGTTGTAATCGTCCACTTCTTGAAGGCTGTTATACTTTCTTATCATAACAGAATTCTGTAGGCTGCAGAAAATTTTGAAAGGAAAGATGTCCATTTGTCAAGTCATGTACGCTGAATTAGATCTAATTATGTTGTTCTGTGTTAAAATTTCAATACTGGTAACTCCAGAATCAGGATGACCACATAGGTTAACTAATTCATTGATACCTCTCTCGGTTTATGATGGTCAGATGATCCCCTACTTGTCTCGATGTCGGTTTGGGACATTCCAAAGAGTCACTCTGACATCACCTTGTGTCCTCACAGCAATCCAAATTAAGCAGCTTATACTGGTGCCATTTTCAACCTAGGCCTCGATGCGACAATATAATCTGGTTAGCTCAGAAAGTTGCGTTGGTGGAGTACCCTTTCGACTCAGCTATTCGAGATACCTTAAGCCAATAACTCAAGAGAAAGGAACGCCGCCACATGTGTGGCTGTCATGAGCAAAACTCGGTCCTGAAGCATCATACTAAACGGTGCAGTGTGAACAGTGTGCTCGAATATGAAGACGGTTATCATTTGTCGCTGTCGCTCAATTTATGTCAACAAAGTCCTAGGCTACTAATTACTATCAGGCGTAATTATTATCGCGGCATCTCAAAATTAGTGTTGTCCGCATAAGCGTTATTTGATGGGTTCGTGCGAAGATATATCCGGCCTTATTAAACTGTGGATGCGAGAATGGTCTTCGTAAAATCTTGAGGCAGTCAAGAACATCCTCAAATTCGTTTGAACATTTAGTGGTTCCCCGGTTTGCTAAATGGGTAGTGACCATCATGTGATGACAATCTATCAAGTAAACGAGTTTATCAGGCGAATAAACATTCGAGAGTAAAAGGTCTTAATAGTACCACAGCATGGTGCATCTACGATCGGTAACCAAGCTTCACATATCGTGACACGCCACATGTGACCCAATCATAAACTGCTTTTACAAAAAGTATATGGGCTGCTGAAAAGTCATGCGTTGTGTACGCTAACACTCATTGTGCAGGTTTTCAACCATGAGAAGTGTGCACAATTTCCTGTGGATTTCATCGATAAAAGAGGCAGATAGAGTGCAATGTGAGAGAAAATAATAATGAATCTCGCAAGGCGATGCATCACTTGACATGATGGATGCAAGGCAGCTCCTATAGTCAAAATGTCATATGTTAGTTTGCTCCGTCATATTCATTAGCTTAAAAAGAAGGCCGTGGAGACTGGGCTTCCAAGATTACTCACAATCCTAACCACGTAGAATTCACTTCAGACACACTATGTTCATCGGCAGAACTAGTATGTGTGACGGTATGATTGTTTATTAAGTTCGAAACAGTCCGGTAAGAAAGTGTCATGCCAGTTGTCTCTGATAATAGCAGTCAGTGTCGCATCCACGTCTACCTCAAAACTAAAAACTTTAACTAATTAGGTGCCTACTCGCCACAGCCAGTCTTCTTCACTGGCAATCCTAAAAAGCACGGCAATTTCTTTTGAATGGAAGATGAGCCAGACTATCGGAAATAGTACGGAACTACATGTACAGTTACAAACTGTATGCTGCATCGAGCGAAACGTTCCGCTCACAAAAATCTCAGAATGCAATGGGTTTTTGGTTAACCGTGCTGACTCTCTTTCCTTCTCACGAAAGGCAAACGATTACTTTCATCGTCAAAAATATTTCCAGGTCAGAGACTATAGTTTTGCTTGGGATTATTACCTGAGCACAAATTATGATCCGAGCGCATCGGTCACTTCGACAATGAAACTATGGGTGAAGTGACCAACAGTTGCCTCAGCTGTACTTGTGCACAATCCTTACAGAAAAATACTCTTCCAGACTCACCGAAAGATACAACGAGGTCTTCATTCTCACTCGCAGCTGCAAGTTGGCATTATTGTACTTCGAATTTCCAACCCAGCCTAGCGAAGTTCACACGTAATTATCATAGCACTGACTGTGACGCCATCCATTTCTTGCTTGCTAGTAAACATGAACTACTCTCAAAGAAGCAAGGGTAAGTGAAAAACAGTGTAGTGAAAGCCCCACATTCGGTACTGCGTGGTAAGCTCAGAAGCTCTATCGACTATGCCCTAAGGACATGCTCACAAACTTGCGCCGTAAAAATTAAAATTATGTGTGTAATTACTAACTTCATCATTCATAATTCTGCTAGAAGGACATGAAGAGTAATTAGTGGCTTGAAGCTACAACCGTAAAATTCGAACCAGCTATTGATGCTATGCTGGCAGTCTCTGCAAGTAACGAAACGTTTTCGCCGACTTAGTACAGGCAACACTAAAGAAGACGAGAACCCAACCTCAACGAATTGTAACACAGTGCCGTGGCGATCAGTAGGTTAACCAGTGCACGGGTACTGATCGTGCGGTCGTCTATCGTATTGTCTGTGATCAACAACATGGCACATCACGAGCTCTAGAATCTGCGTTTATCAAAAACTTATCACTGGCAAGAATACCACCGACCAAGAGAAGATGGACCAGAAGTACTAAAGAATTGTATTCAAGATAAGTAGCTCCCCCGAAAGAGATCTGCGAAATGTCGAGAGTCTTCCATTCACTGAAAAGGTGTTTAGCACACACCTCACCATAGTTCTGAAAGATAACCCCTTGTCTTGTGAGTGGTAGTACGTGACAGTAAACAACACCATACCATGAGATATAATCGGGGTCAGTAAGACATGTGCTCTCAACGACCACCGCTATGACCTCCTTTGTCGGGACGTAGCACAAAAGCCATTCCTTTAAGGTATGCGCAGCGCCAACGTAGTTATACTTCACAAAGAGGAGATTACGGTAACAGCACCAAATAATGTTGGATCACCAAAGTGTGCTGTTAAAAAGGCTTTTGCGAGCGTAGTTCACGACGGCCTAAACTTTCCGTTACTTAGGTGTACCCAGGGTTCAGAAGTGGGTTCAAGGATAGAAGGCAAGCAACCGGTACAACACCCAACGTTCTTACCCTCCGAGAAGATTTTCATTGACGAATGAACCTGCGTCTGTTGAGTCAACCTATATTTTCGGTTTTAGACATCGTGCAAAGGGATCTGATATCGGTCACGTATTCTGAAGGTTGTAAAGCACGTCATATTAAGGGTTGATGGGGGTGTATTCAATATGGAACAGAAAAAAAATCACTTTCGACAGGAAAGGAGAAATCGCAAATTTGAGGGTCACCGTCGTTACAATCAGCAACTAACGCCTTACAGACAAGTTACAAGTGAAACGAAAGGTGAATATCCAGGAGAGCACTCTGCGGTTGCGCCGAGGGATGTGGACTGTGTCACTGGCGTGGAAATGTGTTATCACCTGACACAGATGATTGCCACCGGTTAGTTATTGGACAGCGATATGATTAAAAATACGATTAGCTGGCTTCATTGAACACCACAAAAGGAATTTAAACGAAACTCCATCAATCACGAACGGATTCAGCTTCCAGTATATTAGCTACTATCTGCATTGACTAATGTGCTTCTCACAGGGAACTTTATGGTTGGATGCTTCAGTCAACCGGTCGTCAGCCTCGCGAGCATCATATGCCACAATTTAGACAGTGATTTTGAATTTCATCTCCATTTTAAGAACATTCCACAATCGATTTATTATTACAACGTGATGTGCAGTCGTACTTGCGACTGTCTGCCAATCGCTTTTTACCTCATTAGCATTTTCAATCAAACCTGTTCGTTTTGCAGGGATTGTTCCTGGTGAAGAAACGAGTGCAAGAATAGGAAATATTTTTGTCCGCTATAAACCTACTAGTCTACAGAAGATTTTATGTGTCGACTTTCACGGATGGTAATTATGTATACGATGACTATGGGGAACATGCTACAAACGTATACAGTGCAAAACAATCAGAATAGTAAACGTACAATCCCATAAAATAACAAACCTTTTGAGTGCCTGGATTCAACCGCTCCTGGCCTCGGTGCCTCATGTTCACATCGTGGTCCATAGTACGGCATAAAACAACTGTTCAAGAGAGTACAGGGATAAACAGTGAGTTACCTTGGATGTAAAAAAGTATTGATTGGAAGAGACCTAATTACGGAAAATCAGGACTTGGACTGGATTCGAACTAGCAACAGAAAAACCATGTCCAATCATGGCAAGCAGCTTACCAGCTAAGCTGCAACGCTACATCAAATGCTCAAAAATGTTAGATTTGGATCTATTTACCTACACGACTAACTGTGTTATATGGAATCCGCCAAGTGATTCAGCGGATCGGCTGCTCAAACAGGCAGCACTCGAGGGCGATGTTGTTCGGTTCCATCGTGAACTTATCAAGAAATCCTGCTTGGGTAGTCGATCTGCTGGATCATTTGGTAGATTCCATGTAAAACGGTTAGTTGTGTAGGTAACTACGTCCGAATGTGAAATTTGTGAGCTTTCAGCGCAGTTTCGAAGCCTAACCGCCAAGGCGTTCGCCGCGTCTCCGCACAGTGATCATGTTGCTGGCACAAATGCAGTGGAAACCTACATTTCTCAAATCTGTCCAATCACGTACCAGTGAAACAAACTGTTGCTACTACCGCAAAATATTAGCAAGTAGTATGACTGATTTGATTATGAAGCGAATATGAACAGTTTCGGGTTCCTACTAAATTAGAGCCAGCAACGGAAAAACACGTCTTCCCATGGTAAGTACCCTACCAGCTGAGCTGTGATACCACTCTCAGAGCCATAGTATGTTGAATTGCGACTGCTTTCACCAGTTACCCCATTCCGTGCTCTGTGTCCACCAAATCGTTTAGGATCTGCGAAAGCATGACAAGACTATCTCGAACATCCAGTAAGGGCATCTACTAACGCATTTACTGAACATCAGAGCAGTTTTTCAATGTAACGATCATGCAACCGGAATAGCTCTCCATTAAAATTTTATGAGATATTCGACGTACAGATAGTCAGCGAGAAGACAAACTTTGAAGAAAATCAGCACGATTTTTCTTACAGTTACTACACGTACTGAGTTACAAATAAGGTAAACGCGGGATCGAAAACCAAAACTTTGAGAAGCTTGAAGCTAGTTGCGTTTGGGAAACGGGAAAACAGGTTCAGTTAGCATCGTGTCATTTGTACGTTGATCATTATTCTAACCCGCATTTGCTTGGGACATAGTGACATTCCGCATACACCGAATGCACACGCATGTGAGATACGACGAATGCAAGAGAAAAACAACTAAATGAGTAGGTGTACTCTGTAAACATAATGGTGACCGGGAAAATAAACAGTCCAAATCCGTATTTTGCTACGCTCATCAGAAAGTGACTATCTCAGCTCGCAGTCTACGGAGGAAAGGCGTTATGTTGCAATCTGAAATATCTTAGCATCTAGACAACTGTTGCCGTGGGTTGTAATGCGATGGCAGACACTGTTGTTTAGTGCTACAAGCTCATGGTCTTCATGGAAACGATCAATTAAAGGGTGTTAATTTATATTGAGAAATGTAAATTATTTCGTATTTTGTAACGCAACCGTCTTAATTAGTGCAAACTGGCTGTCCAAGAAAGACTGTTTCTGCTCAGGCTGATGCGTGCGAAGAAGATACTCATCATTTGTATTAACCCATCGTCACAAATGAGACTGGCAGAAGTGATGGCCAGGTGAATGAGTGCTTCGGTCTGCAACCTGAAGGACTGTCGATTAGAATGTACTCTGGTCAACTCTTAATTGCTAAGTCCAGACACGCACTAGCTTGGTATTGTACAGTCCGTTTAAATGCAAGCATTACGAACTCCCAGATTTACCATGCCCCTATGGCCATAGCCAGTGAAAACCGAGTATCCTGGAGGAAATTCGTACATCCACACTGATATGACGCTTAGAGTACAGTTGACTGAGTACATGCACAGTGCCAACTGGCCATACAACAATTGAAAAATGGACAAGACACGATGGCAACGATCTTAGTTGCCCTTCCTGCTTGAACAAATGTTTTGGCTCGGAACACTGAAGTTGCTGACTTCCATTATTTTCATAACACGAATCAACTCAGAACCAAGCACAACAAAGCTTGTTAAAATGGAGTTACAAGAGACGTATAAATATCAATCAAACTGGAGGCATGATTGACACTAGAAACTGTATTCCATTCCTCACCACTTGGTTTGCCGAGAGGTTTGCTCAAAGTTAATTATCATTCTGGATATTCAGTTCATTTACAAGCAACAGCAAAGAGCAATATTACAGACATTGGGTTAGATCTAATTTGATTATTTACGTTAACGCTAGCGGACAATTGCACATTTTTGGACATCCTTGCATGCCACATGTGTCCGCAAAATAACTTCCACATTCACTGCAGATCTGTTGGGTTGTTTCTGAATGAGTAGTGAATAAATGCGTAGTTGTCAACTATCCAGGCTTCTCTTTTGGTTAAGCTAATTAACTGTCGTTTCAACCTGAATACGGAGCTATGAGTGCTGAACAGCACGTACGCTCGCGAATTCCGGTCGGCGACTGTGAAATCAATGAAGTAAAAAGCCAATAGTAGCATGTAAGATGTCTTGCGCAATGACATTTCGTTCGCATCTCATCGGTTACTTTTGCGAAATTAACATACACTTTATATAGTTAAGGGGCAAGCAGCTAG